>RJWM01001559.1:0-152214 GCA_004363535.1 Dasyprocta punctata
CCTCGCGCCTGCCAGGGCAGGCGCTTAAGGCACTGAGCCAAACTCCCAGCCCTGGTTTTTTGAGGCAGGGTCGCACTGTGTAGCTCAGGCCGGCCTTGTGCTCGCGTTGTAGCCCAAGCCGGCCTCGAACTCACAATGCTCCGCCTACCTCAGCCTCCCGAGTGCTGGGATTAAAGGCGTGCGCCACCACGCCCGGCTTAAGTCTCACATTCTTGCCCGCTGGAATCAAGCCCAAGGTGGCCCCCTGGCTCTGCCTACACTGCATTCTTCCACCCCACTCCACCCCTCACCACATCTCTGGGCAGAAGCCCTGCTTTAAATGGGTATGTGGCTTCCAGACAGTCACCACCCCTCCCAGGACCTCAGTTTCCACCCCAGCCAAACGGTGGCATGTAGAGTCTATCACTTTAGATAACATGTGTCAAACAGTCTGAATTCTGGCTCTGAGGGAAACAGTGCAGTGATGGATTAGTAATGTCTGGCACTGGTATAGGCAGAGAAAAGGAGGCACACTTGCATTTTATTTGCTGCTGCAATACTCTGTGATTGCTAAGGGTCCTTCTGGTTTCTCCCTCCCTGGATATCTCACCCGCTGGGAGATCAAAATAGTGGAGTAAGAAGATGGGTCTGATTGCAGAGGGGCACAGGACTGTATGGGGAGGATATTGAGTGCCTTGGGGCTAGGAACTAAATGTTTATATCCCCCCCGCCATAACTCATGGACTGGAATCCTAACTCCTCAAGGTGATGGTGTTTGGAAGTGGGGCCTTTGGGAAATGTTTAGGCCATGAAGGTAAAGCTCACGTCGGGATTAGTGTCCTTTTAAAAGAGGCCGAGACCCCGCTCCCCTCCGCTGTGTGAAGACACAGCACGGACACGGCTGTCTACGGACCAGGAAGTGGGTCTCCATCAGACCCGGATCTGCCAGTGCAGTGGCCTGGGACTGTGAGCCCCCTGTGTGGGACTTGCTGCCACAGTGGCCCCAGTGGCCTGAGCCTCTTGGGGTGCAGACAGGGCCACGTCAGGAGAGCTCTGGCAGCAGGCACCCCAGTCAGGGGAGCAGTGCTAGGGAGCCCCAGGGGCGGAGGATCCGTGGGAAGGGGTGTGGGGCCAGAAACTCGCTGTTCAGAGAGGTCTGTAGCAGGGAGAGGGGACCCGGAGCACCGGCGCAGGGAGGCAGAGGATGAGGGTTTGTGGACGACGAAGGACCCGTGCTGCCGATGAGGGTCTGACAGTGGCCCGGGGAGCGCAGGGTCAGGGACGCTGAGGACGCTGCAGGACAAGGTGAAGAGTTGGCGGCAGGGACCCGCGAGGCCACACTGTGCTGACCCCGAGCCCAGGACTGTGGCTATGAGGTTAGCGGCTCGGGCATGGGGACCCGGAGAGGTCCGGAGAAGCATCGGGTGTGTGGAGCTGGGTGTGCCCGCTGCTGGGCTCAGAAGCGCTCCCGGCGGCAGAGGTTGTTTATTTAAGATCCGGGACCTTGGAGGAGAAGCCCCAGCCTCCACCAGCTTGATGGGCCCTCACCCACCAGCCCGGCCAGGAGGCGATTCAGGCTCTTTCCTTAGTCACCAACGCAGACCATGGCGCCCCCTAATGGGCGCAGTGGGGATTGCACCAGCCCCCTGGAGGGACGACGCCAGGGCAGAAGGGTGGACCCCAAGGGTGCCGAGTAGATCATAAGACAAGCTTCTCCTTGTCAGCATCAGGTTCCCCGCTACCTGCAAATGCTCCTCTCATCCTGTGCGCCCTGCAAGGCTGCACTTCTTTAAAATAGTCTCCCGAGTCCTCGGTCTGGAGCAGAAGTCGGCATATTTTTCCCTAGAGGGGCAGACGAGAGTGTTTTCTGCTCTGTGGTTGCTAGCATGTTGGTCAGCAGTAGGGAGTTTGCCTAGCATGGGAGGTGCCCTGGGCTCCATCCCCGGCACTGCCAAAGACAAGCAAAACCACGCTGCCACTGTAGCCAGACAGCCGTAGTAAACAATGTCAATGAACGGGCTGGCCGAGCTCCAATAAAACTTTATTCACAGGGCTGGGGATATAGCTCAGCGGCACAGCGCCTGCCTGGCAAGCGCGAGGTCCTGAGTTCCATTCCTGGAACCAAAAAAAAAAAACAAAAAACAAAAAAACCCCACAACTTTATTTACAAAAATAGGTGGCAGTGCAGATTTGGCGTGTGCGCTACTGTTCGCCAGCCTCTGTTCGAGAGCATCGTGTGCAAAGCTGTATTTCAAGTCAGTCGCTTGCTGCCTCAGAGACACAGGGGCCTACGGGGTAAACCCGAGCCTGGTAGGTTTTGTAGGACCCACCCCTGCACTGCCAGCGTGTTGGGAGCTCCCAGGAGCTGACTGCATGTGCCTAGGAACCCTGGTTTCCAGAGGACCCAGAAAGCGCAAAGAAGGAATCCAGGGGTCACCCCAGGCCTGTTGGAGGAACAGCAGAGCCATGGTGCTTCCGTTTCACAAAGAGGAAACTGAGGCCCTGTGGCCCCGGGGACCCAGGGAGGCGAGCACAGAGCCAGCTGTCTTGGGAAGGTCCTTGTCCTGCAGGCTGGGGAAGGTGGTGTCGAGGAGAATGCCACCACCCCTGCCGGGGAGACACCCCTCGCCGCCCTCAGCCCTCAGGGACAGGGACCCAGGAGAGCGACGCCATCCACGTCCCCACCATTTCCAAAGCAATAGATGGCCACCCCCCAGGGATCCGTGATGAGGACGCCAGGACCGTCCCCATGGGGGATCCCTCAACACAGCCTGGCTCCCAGGAGCACACAAGCCTGGGGGCAAGAAGGGTGCAGGCAGAAGGGGCTGTCCTTGGGCGTCACAAGGCTCAGACCGGACCAAGGGCGAGGGTGCAGTGTCCAAGGGGAGAATTGAGAGGGACTTGCCCAGAGGGGATCAGGCATTTTGGGGCGCACCTGACTGCCCCTCAGTGCTTAATCTCCTGTAGGTGCAGACTCACAGGTAGCCTGAGTCTTTGGATGTCATGGAGTGGCTGGCACTCCTCGTCCAGCCTGGACATGTCATGCCAGCCCGGACAGGGCCCTGGAAAGAATGCGGAACTGTGTGTGGCAGCCTGGGCCGCCACTGGGAGGCAGGAAGGAGGGGTCACCATGAGGTCTTGGGGGCCCCCGAGACAGCCCTGGGAGGAGGTACTGAGTTTATCACCCACCAGAGGGAAGCCAACGAGCTTGATGTCCGAGCAGGAATCCCCGAGGCCACCAGAGGCCAGAGCCAAGACCTCAGTCCAGTTGGTTTTGTTTCCAAGTACGTTTCCTGCAGCACCCAGAACCTTGAGCGGCCAGGGAAAACACAAGCTCCTTTGTCACTGGCACAGTCCTTGAGGTCTGGGTCATCCCCGGAGCGACACCTGCTGTAGGAGGCTGAGGTCCGCATGCTTTGATCCTGCTGACCCACATCTGGGCAGCTCAAATGCCAACTCCCGGCCTCTGTGCCAGGCCAGCGCAGTCCTGAGAGCTGAGCGTCCTGGGCCACAGAGATTGTCCCTGTCCTTGGGGCTCTGCAATCTGAAAGAGGGAACAGGCGGGGAAACCGAGGCAGCAGCCAAGGCTTCGGGCTGAGATGTGTCCTGACCAGAAGGGAAAGGAGGGGTCACTTCCACAGGGCAGTGCAGGGTGTGGGGCAAGGGGTCATTCTCTGGGCTGGACTTTGAGAGTTAATTGGGGGAGAGCAGAGAAGAGGGAGGAGCTTCCCAGAAGGGAGCCTGGGGGGAGGGGAGACCCAGGAATTGGGGTCTCGGAGGTTGCTGGGGTCACACTGGCCACGTCCCACCCTGGGTGTCCCAGAGCCCCCAGTGTCCTTACCCCTGAGGCCAAGTGGCAGACTCCCCAAGGCTCAGGCGGGGGGCTCCTGCTGGACCTCTGCTCCCGCCCCTTCGAGGGTGGGGATGAGGCTCCTGCCTGGGACCCCGCTCGTTCTTGGTGAGGCGCCCACAGCTGAGGTCTGACCCATGCGGAGCGCCATGCACGACCTTCGTGCGCTGGCTCTGCCTGCCTCAGGCTGCTGCCCAGACTGGAGCCTGGGCTTGGCTCCGTGCATTCTGGGGTTCTGCACCTTGGAGCCCCAAACACAGGTGCTCAGTGACATCCAGTGGAACATTGTTCCTGGCCACGTGGAAATTGTGTCACCTGGCTGGGCTCCTGTGTGCACCGAGAGGCACACCCTCGGGTGCACAGCTCGCAGGACCCCAGTGCCAGCACACCAGATGTCGCCCACCTGCACCTGAGACCCCACCCTCTCCTCTGGGCTCTGGGCTGCCAGGGACACCACGGCCCAAGAGTGGGTCTGGGCCTCACCCCAGCATGATACGGACCCCAGGAGCCTCCCGGCATTGGTGGCCACCTCCGAGGGGCCCACAGGAAGGTCCTTAGGATTGCTAAGCAATGGTGGCCATTCTCACACATGGAGAAAATTGAAATATTGATCTATTTGTTTTGCAACTAGCGCTAGCAGCTTCATTACTCTGTTCCCCGGGGACCCCCCCCCACTCCAATGGAAAATTAACGTTTTTTACCTAGGAATGGGCAGCGATGGGTTTTTAATTTGGAGAAAGTACAGAAACAATGGCCAGGCCCAGCACCAGAAATCAGGGGACGAGGCTGAGTGGGCCGGTGCCAGGGAGGACTTCGGGCAGGGCCACCAGCTCCTCGGGCCTGCAGGGACAAGCCTCCCTCGGCCCTGGGACCCGTGGTCCTTGGGGGGTTCCTGTTCCCGGGCCCGGCCCTTCAGCTCAGCCTGCGGGATTCTTCTGGATGGAAAAATCACTGTTCTGGGAGTTCACACTGTTCTATCCCAGGGGTTTAGACTCCCTTTAAACCGTGCCTCAGTTTCCCCCTGCATCACAGAGGCAGGAGTGCTTCTGTTTCCTGTCAGCAAAATGACCACAGTGGGGTGGAGTTTAGGTGCGGTGAGCTAGAAGGTCCTGTGGACATTTGCCTGTCACTTTTGGGGTGCTCTCTTGGGGGGCTCCATTTGTTGCTTCTGTAATTTTCATGTCACAAGTCGTCCAGCAATAGGAGCTGGCCCTGACACCCAAAGTTGGATTCTCTGCTCCGGAGTCCGGGCACCTTTGATAGGAACTGGCAGCCCCTACCTATGAGGGCCCCCAAAGCTGCTCCATGGAGGCAGTGAGTCACCTCCTGCACCCATCTCTCAACCCTTCCCATAATGCATCACTCCTACACCCTTCCTACACCTCCCCCACCCCCACCCCCACCCCCCGCCCTTGCACCCTTGGGTGTGGCTGTGATTCCCTGGGCTCAGCTGCTCATGGCAGAATCCTAAACAGACAGAGGCTCCAAAGACAAAGGTCTGTTCTGCTCCCCCGCTAGTGTGGTGGCTCCACAATTCCCAAGGCACCCGAGCTCCTTTTTCCTGCTTGCACTAACATCAGCTCCAGCCCCCTTTGGTCCAAGACGGCTGCCCTAAGGCCGGCCATCATGTCTGCATCCCAGCTGCCAGGAACGACAGAGACACAGCTCCTCAGTTTAAGATCGCTTCAGAGGAGGCTCACAACGGTTATCCCAGCACTCTAGGAAACTGAGGCAGAAGGACTACAAGTTCTAATCCAACTTGGGCAGCTTAATGATGTAGCATGGCCCTGTCTCAAAATATGAATTTTTTTTTTTAAAAAGCTGGAAGTACAACTCAGTGCAAAGATCCTGGTGAAATCCTCAGTACCATAACTCCCTGCCAGCCAGAGCTCAGCCGCATGGCCCTGGCTAGCAGCCAAGGGAACTTAGAAATGACACCCAGCCACCCAGGCAGCTGTGTCCCCAGGACCTGGGCACTGAGGAAGGAGAAGGAAGTGGACTTCAGGGACAGCAGTGCAGGCTGCGTGGCCAGGCCCCGGGAGTGCCCCAGGCCCCACTGTCCCTGGGCTCAGTGTCCCCTGCCTGTCCCTCCCGCGGCTGGAGTAGAGGGAGGTCTCCTTTCCCATGGCAGTCAGTCGAGAGGGCCCGGGGCAGTGGCCAGGTTGAGGCCTGTCCTGGGTGGGGCGCAGCCACGCTGGCCTTTGGCTGGGTGCACAGCCTCTCCGTGGTTTCCCGGCCTGGCCTCTCCCCTGCCCGCCATCCCGGAAGGAGGGCACTCAACTCCATATCCTGTGGGAATATGTGAGTGAGGCCAGAAGCAGAGCAGAAGGCCCAGGTGAAAGGTGGCCGAGTGAGAAGAGCAGAAAGAGGCCCAGCCCAAGCCTGGGGCCGTCTGTCCTGGGACCATCACAGATGCTGGCGGCCCTGCACAGCGGGAAATGGGAGGAGGTGTCCCGAGAAGCACAGGGGCCTGGGGATTCCGGGTTAGCAGGCGAGAGCTCCAGGACATCGGCTGGTTAACAGTTGCAGCCTCCCACAGTGAATGAGGCGCCCCCGGGAGGAGGAGCCCCCTGAGGCAAGACGCAGAGGCCAGGCCACCGCTGGCCAGAGATGCGGGCTGGGCCCTGGTGGGCTTCCCACTGGTGATCAGCCCTCAGCGCTTTCTGCAGCACAAAACCAGAGACCAAAGCTTGCAGAGGACCCCGCCCAGGCCCTCCGGCTCCCTCCCGCTGTCCCTGTCACTCTCTGGGGGGACCCCTGGAGGCTGTGTCCCTCCCCAGGCCACCCCAACCCGCGAGGCCTCCCAGTGCCCAGACCTGTGCCAGCAGCAGGCAGCAGAGCAGAGTCCCACGCCGTGCAGGGACCGTGGCCCACGAAGGGACATAGATCAGTGTCCCCACCCTGGACTTGGGCCCTGTGGCTGCAGGATCAGAGGAAGCAGCTGGGACACTTCCTGGGACCCTGAGCCCTCGGGGAAGCTGAGCCTCAGGGACGCTGTGACAAACCCTCAGGGTGGGGACCTGCTGGGGAGACAACGCACTCTGGATTTCTTTATGCAGGGATGGTGTGTGGTTAGCGAACTGTCTCCCTGAGCCCCACTGACGTGATGAGGCGGGTTCTACCCAGGGAGTGGTGGGCAGAAGCGGGGAGATCGGGCTCGACTCTGACCCCAGCAGAACAAGTGGGGTCTAAACCACAGGACAGCGCGGGTCAGAGGGCTGGGAGGAAACAAGAGCGTGAACCGGGTCAGGGTTCTACGGCCGCATGGGCTTGGCGCAATTCTTAGAGGAGGCAGGTGGAGGACCAGAGACCCAGGGAGGCGAGGTCAAGGTGGCCGGGCACCAAGGCAGGGGCTCGCTGAGCTGGCTCCGCAGGCCATGCTCGGACTGGACACCACAGGACCAAGGGCAAGCCCGGGCGGAGTCTATGCAGGCAAGAGACAGAGGAGAGAGTCGTGGTTGGTGACAAGCGCCTAGCCTGTGACAAAGTCACCCGGGCTGGTGACACAGCAGGGGACGGCGTGGAGAGGCCGCCTGTCCCGGAGCCGACCGTCCAGATACCTGGCTAAGGAATAGAGCGAGGTCCACAAATCCTGGTTGGAAACCCACGTGGCTGGATGTCCATAGGCCACATGACACCCACAGTGCTAAAGTTTGGAGCCTTCGAAGTTTGCATTTTAGGCACTTGGTACGGTGCGTGGACCATATATTACATAACGTCCCCGGCGGGGTGCGGAGCAGCGCCCTGTAATCAAGCGCATTAATATTTCTGCAGCAAAACGTATGAATATTCACACGCAGTGGGGGGGCACGGGGTGACCCTGGATTATAAATAGCCTCTCATCTGTTCAGGTCACGTTTTGCCACCCAATGAGTTACGAAAAAGCTTTCTGGTTTTCAGAGCTTTATGGATTTTGGAATTGGATTGTGGGCCTGTAATATAATCTCAGATCATGATAAATGCTGTAACCACCACAACAGAGCAGAGGGAAGGGAAAGAGAGGGGGTTTTTAGGCAGCGCGTCCGCGAGGGGACCTGTCTGCAGAAAGGACGTCCTGAGCGTGGGAAGGAAGAGGGTGGCCAGGGTATCTCAGGAAAAGCAGCCTCGGTGGCGAGAGGAGCGTGTGCAAAGGCCCTGTCAGAGAGAGAGCCGGAGGGCAGGCAGCACAGCTCCAGTGACAGTGGTGGTTGACAGGGCACAGGGGCACCCAGCCTGCAGGCACCAAGGCCTTGGGGTGCCTGGGAGTAAGAGGAGG
This sequence comes from Dasyprocta punctata, assembly GCA_004363535.1. NCBI lineage: Eukaryota > Metazoa > Chordata > Mammalia > Rodentia > Dasyproctidae > Dasyprocta > Dasyprocta punctata. The sequence continues at coordinate 8,085 of RJWM01001559.1, forward strand.
GGTGTGGACGTGCGATGGCACCGCTAAGCGGGCACAGTGAACTGGACCAAGAGGGAACGTCCAGAAGAGGGCCCGGCTGGCTCCTGCGTGTCGGGAGGGGATCACACAGGCAGAATGGGAGGCTGCCATTGGTGAGCCTCAGGTAGCCCAGGAGGGCCAGTGCGTCCCCCCATTCCTCATCCTCCCAAGCTTCCAGCCCCAGGCCCTTGGTGCTGTGAGCCCCACCTGGCCACCTCCCACCTCATCTCTGCCTCTCCCGCTTCCGCACAAAGATGACCCCGGTGCTGGGGGTGCAGGGGTTGTTAGGGCCACGTCTCTACTTCCTCAGCTCCTGGGCTGGAATGTCCCCCAGGATCCCAGGGGCAGCTCCTCGGTACTCACAGCAAGGACAGCGGCCACCCGGGAAGTCTTGAGACGATTGGAAGAGATAGGGCAGGCAGGGCCACTCCCAGGAGACAGGATTCCTGCACCAGCGAGACGGGGGGGCTGGAAGGTGTTTGGTGGAGTAGAGAGGGGGTCTCCTTCCAGCCAGGGCCCTGACTGTCCCACCCTTTGGGGTACCTGGGCCCCCTTAGCATGGTCAGCCCCTTCCTAGGGTAAAGAACCCTAGGTGGGCCCAACCTGAGGAGATCCCCGCTCCAAGGTCAGCCCCCCAGTGCCAACCAGGGCCCCTGCTCCCCGCAGTCTCCCTCATCCCCAACCCCATCCTTTGCACGTCCTTCATGAGAACAGAAACACCTGGGAAGGGCAGGAGGATGCCCCTGTGCCCAGCTCCTCCCAGGGGTCCCCCTCCATCCTCACCATGGCCAGCGGGGTGGGGGACAGTCCCCCAAAATGACAGAGAAGTCCCCCCTGCCTACCTGGTGGAGCTGAGACTGGGATTGGGGCTCCCTCTTTCCTTGCTGGGGGACAGGTCCCAGCACCCAAGCTTGTTGACCCCAAGTGACCCAGACACATCAGGGCAGGGTTCTTTGAGTCCCTGGGCCACTGTGTAGCCTGCTTTCTACACCACCCGTGCTCCCCAGCTCCCCAGAGGGGAACACAGATGTCCCCAGGCCACTCTGCCTGCACCCCAGCCCCGCCTGGCTGGCTCGGCAGGGCACTGGAAGGACACCAGGGACTGCAGGCTGCGTGCCTGCCCCCGCCAAGCAGGTCACCCCGCCTAGCTGCTGCCCCCCGCTTCTGGACAGCCCAGGTGTCTCCGTCCTAGCTCACTCTGCACCGGGTTCCCCGCTCCTCCAGGTGTGGGGTGCTGCGTCTGCCCGGCCGCCCGTGATCCCGGTGCGGAATATCTTCCTGAGTTATTTAAGAGGTTCTTCCCTTTTTTCCCATTTTGATGATATGTTTCTAAATTATACATTAAACTTATCAGGGTGAGTAATACCTCCCAGCTTCCCCGTGTCAGCCCTGATGTTACTTACCCGGCGGCCGGCTGTGTTTACATGGTTGAGGGGGATCACGCCTTTCGGAGCCATTTATCTCCATCTGAAGTGTTTGCAGATGAGGACCTCGGCCCTGTGGGAGGCGCGAGCCCCTCGCCCTTGGCTCCTACAGGTCCTCTCTCCACCCGCGGCCCTGGCTTGGGGTCTGCGCATTCGTGGCTGACAGGGGTTTGGGGTGCCCCCTTCCCAGGAAGTGTCACAGGGCAGAGAGGCCCCCAGAGGGAGCGGCGCTTGAAGGTCAGCTCAGGCTCTCTGGGAGGAGAAGAGAAAGCACCAGGTTCCTCCTCCCTTGGGCCAGATACAGGCAGCTTTGGGGGACAGATCTCGGACGCCCCATTGGTGCCTGTCTCTGGGGTTCATTCATTCCTAACAGTGACCATGGTTCTGCCCGGTCACCAAGACTCCTGGTGACCCCTCCCTCTAGGGCAGGACCCCACAGAACAGCACAGCCCCTGCCCATCTGGGGCCATACCCACAATGGTCCTCTCCACCAGGAAATGGACAAGGCCTGGCAGCCTCTACCTCATCCTCGTGGCCCCCAGCACCCACAGCTAGACACCTGGAGAGGTGGATGTGCCCAAGGTCATGGCACTGAGTCAACCTCTGAACCAGGCCTGGCAGCCCCGGGGCCTTAGACTCGCTCGCCCTGTGCAGCATGGCTGCCCCAGATCCAGCCCTCTGCGTACTGCCCCCTGCAGTGTAACCCACGGCCACCCCTGGGCTCTACCGATGGGGCCACAACAGTGACGCCCCTTCCAGGCCCTGCCAGCAGCCTCCGGACTGGAAATTCCCCCCAGGGGAAGTGAGGGGCCCTTTAGCGTATCAATAAACCTGCAAAAGGGACTCCGCTTTTCCGTAATGGAAAGGGGAAGCGATCCCGCCGTGTTATCTGGCGCAGGACAGCCCTGTGTCAGGCGCTTATTATTTTCTGCCACGATCAGGGAAGACTGATCGTGCTTGGATAAGTGCAGCTTAAAATTGAAAACCAAGCAATTTACCTTCAATCACTTCTCAGAATTTTGTGCAGCCAGAGACAGTTAAGGAGAAATAGACTCCCTTTCCATTTTAAGTGCTTCCCATTAACATTTGTTTCCTCCGTGAGATCAGGGCCCGCTGGGGGAGGGAGCTCGGCTGGGTGGTCGGATTCCCTCCCTCCGCCTGCCACCTTCCCGGGGGTGACAGGGGCGGGTGTCTCCAGGCTGATTTCCTAAGACACTTCTGTCTCATTTCCAATTAAAGGACAGGTTGGCTTTGGGTGCTGGGGACCCGGAAGACAGAGACCCAGGTGAGGTCAAAGCCCCCGTCTCACGCTGGTTCTGTCATCCGGTGCAGCTGCTGGGTCGCAACGGCTCTCTCCACCCTGCCCTCCCAATACGCTCCCCAAGTCCTGCAGCCCAGCGCCCACAGGACAGCCCCACGAGCCTTGCCGAACAGGAAGTTCTGGGCAGGAAGTTGTTTGCTCTGTGGTACTGACCGTCCAGAGGCTGGGCAAGGCCTCCGGAAAGACTCCAAAGCCCTGACCTTGATTCTCCTTTTATCCCAGGGATAATACGGCAAGGGTTTACTGAGACACGAATTGGCTTCCCCTTGTAAATTTGACAGTTACCTCCCGAGAGCCCTCCATCAATACCACCAAGATAAACTGTTGTGACAGTCTCACGCCCTGGCTGCCCTCCTGGCTGTGTGGTGAAGCCCTGGGCTCCCCGTGTTTGATCAGCTCCCCTCCTGCTGGCCGCCCCAGGCAGGGCTGTATGCAGACGGGATTTGCCAGCCCGGTGCACACCCCAGCTTGGCGAGAGCAAGCCGAGCGTGCACTGGACATGGAGGACCAAGCCCCGAGTTTGACCCTTGTCCTGTCGCCCAGCGCCTCCAGCTGCCGGGGCGGGGCATGGCAGGTGCTCGCCTTCTTGGGGTTAGGATGAGGGGTCCCTGGAGCATAAGCCCCCACCCCACCCTGAAACCCACCGTGCCTCTGGGAGGGTTTAGCCTTGCTTCTTGCGCTGTGCAAGTCCACCACCAGGGCCCGTTCTGAGCTCTACCTGGAAGCAATCAGAGGAAGGGGAATTCCAAGCAGAGAGAGCAACTCACCCCTCGGGAGCAGTGCGGGTGCTCAGGCACAGGCTGGGGCAGTTTGGATGGATTCTGAACACCCCCCACCTGCCCCATCCTTGCCAACTCCTTATTACCAGGCCTAGTTTGGAGAATTACAGCTAAGAGAGCTGGAGACCCTGCAGCAGCCTCATGGGCTGGCGGCTATGCATACAGGCCCTGATCTGGGACATCGGGCCTGGCCACCAGCGCCTGAAGGCTACAGCTGGGGATACCTCTACCCACTGGCCACACTTGGGGTTGGACAGCCACCCCGCCTTCTGCCTCCCTGCCCCTCTTCCCCCAACAGTCAGTGCTCATTTGCAAAAGGCCTGGAACAGCCCCAAAGTGCGGCTCTGGTCACTTTATGGTCCCGCTTTCAAGGTGACTGACTCCTTTTTCACCAAACCCTGGGTTTCAGCTCTGACAGTGTGGAGGGGCCCAGGGACCAGCTCCCCTGTGCCGCTTCATAGCATACATCCAGGCCGGTCCGAGGAGGAGCTGTTTGGGGATCCAGGTCACCAGACGAAGCCTGTTTTATAAAAGATCAACAGTCAGGCACCGTTTGGTCCTCTCACCCGCAATGTCATGGCCATCTCAGTCAGGGTGGATACTCAGGGACATTCCCATGATGCCAGGGTTGCCCAAGGACACAGTTCTCAGAGCAGTCCGTATCTTTAAGCGACAGGAGACTATGTTTGTTTTTGCCTTTGCTCTTACTTCTACAGTCACACACACTGTACCTGCAGAAATATGAACGCATGGCTCCCTAGTTATAAAGCCTGTGACCACAAATCAAGACAATGCAGGGTGGTTCTGAGGTTTGCCCCTCACCCCATAAAGCCCAGAGTGACCTGGAACCAGAGCTCCCCAGGCCCAGTCCTTCTGTGCTGCTCCAAGTCGTGCACCAAGCCCAGCGGCACCATCGATTCTTTCCCCTCCTTGAGTCTCCAAGAGAAAGGACCGAGCCAAAGATGACAGGATTCAAGAGAGATTAATATGTTATTTTAGACCTTTAGAAAGTGCAGTTGCATAGAAACGAAGTCTCTGGGTCGTAACTGAAGTTCAGATCAATTAAAACAATTTACTTTTCTGCTAATGATTTCAGACCATTGTAATTTATTGGTAAGTAAATGACTTCAAAAGCGCATTCCTTTGGTGGCTGCACAGAGGGAATTTTAACAAGTTCTTGGATAAATTATGCCTGGAATTTGTTAACAGACCATTATGGTAAAACATTTAAAGAAGTCCTTTTCATGCCGCTTCAAGGCCTCGAAGTTTCCAGAAACAATTAAAACTTCTAATTTAACTTCTAGTTTAAGCAAACTGAGTGTGGAGGGGGAGCTCCTGTTCACAGGTGGGAGACTTTGTCGTGCAAAGGGCCGGTGGCCACAAGGCCCAACCTGTGACTCCCTGAGACAGGGTACAATCTAGGCTACAACTCTGGCCAAAATCCCCCTGCACAATTTGCCTTCCACTTGGTCCTCTGTCCCACTTGTCCCTCACTGCCGTTGGCCTCTGCCAGGCCACACTCCCCCCACTTCCTTCCGGCAAGCAAGCTGGGCTCACTCCCGTCCCCTTCGCCTGGCCCCAGGACAGCACCGTCCGCGCCTTCCTCCGCTCACAGCGCCCCAGCCTGTGCACCTCCCCTGTGGCGGACTGACCGGGTTGGGGACCTGCCTCCCAGCTCCCCGCTGCAGAGGGCCTGCCTCACAGCAGGGACCGGGAAGACCTTCCAGGGCTGTGAGAATGGGCCGGCCCCCCTGGGGTCCCCGGGTCACCCTTGTGGAAGGAAGGCCTGGCTGCCCCGCACACTGCCCACCCGTGTGTCCAGGCGTCACTGTGCAGGTGCCTGGGGAACACTGGTCCGCGCCCTGGGCATGGGATCCAGCGTGTCCTGGTGTCTGAAACTGATGGAACCTCCAGGGACCTTTTCCTTGGAATATGAGGGTTCTCCAGCCCCCAGACACCCACAATAATAGCAAGAACCCCAGCTGTAGCCATTCGTCAAACATCTGTGCAGGACCAGGCACTGGTCCTCAAGAAACGTGGCCCGAGGTTAAATGTGGACAAGGCTGTGACCCGGGTAGGGGCTGCTGTCCCACAGCTCAGGCTGCTGCCGGGGACCGGGATCCTGGCCCGGGTGATTCAGCTGGGCTCTAGGCACCTGTGTTCTAAAATCCTTTGGGCCATACTGCAGCAAGCCTTTCAAAGGCCCTTCTGGCCGCTCCACTCGTCTGGTGACCTCTAACACAGGCCTGGACGCAGCCACAGGCGGCTCAGCCAGGCCCCGAGTCCTGCCGGTCCGGATTCAGTGGGGAAACCGCGTGGATGCAGTCTGGGGCAGGCCCTGGGCCGCGTGGTCACCGTCGCTGAGATCTGTTCACTGAAGAATGGCCCAGTTCCAGGTCCCAGTAGAGACACGGGTTGAACGATAAATAAGGAAAACACCCACCCCACACGTGAGGTCGGGAAAGGGCCATCCAATAGGTGGCATCTGGGCTGTGGCAGGGTGACCCAGAAGCAGCTTGTAAGGACCTGGGGGAAGTCCGTTCCAGAGAGAGGGGCCAGAGGCACAAGGTGACAGGGGCTGGAAAGAGGGGGAAAGAGAGAGAAGTGGCCGGGGCCAGAAGGCAGGGCCAAGGTTGGGAGAGGCAGGGCCCGGCCTGGGGGCATGGCGTGGAGCATGGGGAGCCCCTGGGGCCCCGTAAGCCGGGCAGTGACTGAGCTGACGGATGTGTTTTTACAGCTCCCTCTGACTGCGCTGGGTCAAATGGATCTTTGGACAGAAGCTGGGGTGGTGACCTGTAGGGCAACCGAGGGTCTGGGCAGGGGACAGGCAGGGGACAGTGACCCAGGTGGGGCGGAAGCAAGGGGACAGAAAGAAGGCAGGGGCTGGGATGTATTTGGATCAATGTTGACAAAACTTGCTAATGGTCTCTGTGACATCGAAGACGGAGAGGACGGCAGGGCTGCCGGTGATTCTGGGTGTGGAAGAGCGGGGTAAACTAGGTCAGAGGCTGGAAGGTTCTCCTTTGGCCATATCGCCATCAAGGTGCACATTGGACCTCAATGACACATAAGTCAGGCAGGGGACCTCTGGGTGTGGGGCCCGCAGGGGGAGTGGTCAGGACCTGAGACAATTTGGCTCAGGGCCAAGTACTCCTTTGTTCAGTCATCAAGACCTGGTGGTCTGGGAAGCAGGACCCGGCAGGGGGTGTGGGGGTCACCCCTGAAGAGGAGAGGGGCCGAAGGCTGAGTCCAGGGCAGCCCGACGCTTCAGGGGAGGAGAGGACAGCAGAAGCAGACAGGCAGTGTGGCTCTACAGATCGAGGGTCGGGCAGGGGCCCCCGGTTTTGAGGGGTCCTCCCAGCCCGGTTGCTAAGGTCCCCACATTGTCGCACTGACCAGAACAAGCGCCAGGGTCTCGGGCCGAATGTGATCGGTATTCAGAGCCCTAAAGGAAGTTGGCAGCCCCTTAACAGCCAACCTAGACTGCATTTCGGTGATTTCCATAGTATTTTTGGCAGCGGCAGAGACGCCAAGGCAAAGCAGAGCCTTTTAACCGAGCTTTGAAAGCAGTGTTTAAAAATACCTTTTAGAAAGCTATTTAAATCCTCCCATCTACAGCGAAATTAATACATGACTGTGACGCCTTCAGCTGGCTCCTCCTTACACGGAGAAGGAGGGAAGCTGCCTCCTCACGGGACCCCCGAACCCACGGCTGGGGTGTTCCCCGGAAAGCCCGCTACTCAGTCACCTGACCTGATGACAGCCAGACAAGGTGGAACCAGTGCTGTTCTGCCCCCATTTTAGAGATGAGGAAACCGAGGCCCAGGCTGGGTAAGAGAAAGCCAAGAGGCTTAGCCTCGACTGTGAGATGGGCAACCAGTCTGCCTGAGGCGACAGAGCTCTGCGGACCCACGGGTCATTCTCTTGCTGCTTGTGCTTTTGGCCTCGGCCCCTGCAGCATCCCTCCCTGCTGTGGTGTCATTGTAACCCCGTGGCTTGTCATAACTGCACCTCCCAGTCCAGCCCACACCGTGCGTCCCTGGGCAACACGCAGCCCCAGAGCTCCCGGGCAGGTCGGGGTTGGATCTATCGCAAAAGCCTAGCTCGGTGAGTCGCAGGGCACCCCAGGGTGCCTAAAGTCAAGTTGTCCAGGACACCTGGGCTCAGGGCAGCAGACTGTCGGGGGTGTCGTGGGGTGGTTTTGGGGCTCCGTCAAGTCTGTCCCTCCTAACTCATGCCATCGTCGGGGAAGTTTTAGATTCAGAGTCAGAGGGTGTCACTGGCAGCGAGGCCTTGGCAGTCACCCCCACCCACTGTCCGGCGAGATGGGCCAGCCAGGAGAGAGCAGCCAGCTCCAGGGTTCCCCCTGCGTTGTGGGGGCCTGCTGCGGCAGCCCGCACCTCCCAGCTCCCCTGCACCCCTCTGTCTCAGAGCAGGGTGGGAGGGAGGTCAGCAAGCAGCCTGGGCGCCCCCCGTGAGGATGGGGAAGCAGGCCCTCCTCCTCTCTGCAGCCCGGGTGACCCAGCCCTGTGCGGCCCTGCCCCCAAGCGGATGGCACGCTCCCACTGCCCAGACGCACGAGGCCAGGGTTCTCAGACTCGGGTGCCGTTCTCTGGGCAGCTGCCTGCTGGAGAAGTGCTCGAGTTAACATGGCTTTTTATTTTATTTTATTTGGTACCAGGGATCAAACTCTCAACCTCATGCCTGCCAGGCAGGCTCTTAGGCCACTGAACTAAATCCCCGGCCCTATTTTTTGAGACAGGGTCTCACTATGCAGTTCAGGCTGGCCTTGAACTCACTTTGTAGCCCAGGTTGGTCTCAAACTCACAATGACCCTCCTGCCTCGGCATCCCGAGTGCTGGGATTAAAGGCGTGCACCACCACGCCCCACTCTGACGTGGCTTTTTAGATTGTGTTCTCATCCTGCCCCATCCGTGTCTGTGGGAGAGACTGGCAAGGTGAGATGCACTCTGTAGCTTCCAAAACAAGCAGAGCCAGTGGCCCGGGGCAGGCTGTCACCCCCCAGAGGCCCCAGGAGCCCAGGACATGGAAGGCCTGGCCTGGTCCCAGGGGCGGTCTCTCCATACTTCACCCTGGTCGGTCGGTCACCCCGTGTGGCCCTTGGTCAGTACCCTGATGCTCTGTGTCCTTAGACGCCACCCCCCCACACATTTCTCCTGAAACCCTGCTGTGCCTGGCGAGGTTGCCCAATAAACACTGAGGCGAGAACCAGCCTGCGGGCAAGGGCCTCCCTCAAAGTCAGCGGCAAGTCTGCTACCAGCTGCGCTTGACCTTGGGCAAGTTGCTGGACCTCCCTGAGCTTCCAGTCATCGCCCCTGCCTCCAGATGGGGGCAGGACTGGCAGCAGCCCTGAGGGTTGGCACAAGGATGAGAGGACGCACAGGGTGTGTTAGTTAGCTTGGTGACCTGCCCAGGACAAACACCCGATACGTGGCGGGGAGCATCACCATCCTTTCTCATTATTATTATTGGTGAATTGATTGCTGACTCTGGCTCCCAGAGTGGCACAGGAAGGAAGACCGATCACAGCTCTGGGCTGGGCGGCCCTGGGCGTCTCCCGGGGTCTCTGAGCCGGGCGTGGGTTTCCTGGGGTGGGGTTGGGAGATGTAAAAGTCAGGGTGCTGCAGAGAAACAGGACTGACCAGGGGGATGGAGACAGACAGAGAGGCAGAGGGAAAGAGGGAGTTTTATTTTAAGGAATTGGATCAGGTGGCAATGGGCTACAGCAGGAGAGAGCAGAGGCCAGAGACCCGGAGAGTGTGGGGAAGGCTGCGGGAGACCAAGCGCCCGCCGCCCACGGCTGAACCCCGCTCCTGGCCCTCAGCCTTTTTCTCTTAAGACCTTTGGTGGATGGAGGGCCCTGCTCGCATCACGGAGGATGAGCTGCTAACCCCAAGCCTACTGATTGAAACGTTAATCTCTTCTAAAAAACCACCTGCAGAGCCACGGCGAGACTGGCATTTGATTAAATACCTGGACTCATGGCCTCGCCGAGTTGGATCCTAAGATTAACCAGGCCCTTGAGGCCAACCGAGCGCTGGGGCCGTCCTCCACCTCCACTGAGGCGCCCGGGCCCAGGGCTCCCCACTGCCTGCTCCACTGCCTCCCACTCAAATCTCCCACCCTATCAGGAGCCTTCTTCCAAGGAGGAGCTTGTTGCCCTCTGCGTCCCATGATCCAAGCCAGGCCCCTGGGCAGAGATGAGAAGGGTGCCCTGCTTGGTCTGGGAGGAGAAGGGTCTGCACAGCCAGCAGGGACCCTGGACGGGTGACCACAGCCCTGAGGCAAAATCCCACCCACCACTGGGCCCCCAGCCCCTTCCACCAGCTGAGGCTGACGGGTGCCCCTGTGAGGTACACAGGAAGCAACAACAGAGGCGCTGGAGGTCAGAGGACCCTGAAGTCCCTCCAGAGCAGTGTCAGCGGCATCACCAAGGCCCAGCACCTGCCCCCGGCACCAGAGGGCCCAGGGAGCGACTCCTTTAAGATGACACTTGTGTGCCAGTAATATGCGCCACTCCCACGAGAGGCTCAGATCAATTCTCCTGCTTTTATCTTTTCCCAAGGCTGAGCACGATGAGAAGTGGCCTCTATCTATGGCTGATAAATAACCAGAAATTTGCTGTATCTGCTTTCATTTGATTTTCTTGAACAATTACCGCCAGTGTGCCTGACGTTCAGAGGCTGAGGTTTTAAGTGGCCAAAAGAACTTCCCAACTGAGCCCGCTGGGGACTTGTTTGAAATGTTTTTTTGGTGCATTGAAAAGCGCCAGGCATCATCTGTGGAAGGGCTCGGAGAAGTGTTTGAAGTTCCAGGCACAAGCATTCCCTCCTCTCCGGAGACAGGTTTGTGGGAGGAGAGTTCCCACCCCAGCCTCAGACCCTCGGAGAAACTGTCAGCCCCTCAGTGTGCAAGGCCCCTCCTCCTCACCTCAGGCCTGGGCTGCCCGCAGCTGGGAGGTGAGAACTGTAGCCAGACCAGACAATGCCCACTTAATCTAGGCATTGTGCTTGGAGGGGACGGTGACCAGAACCACAGCCACTGGAGGAGTGCAGGGCAGGAGGGTCTGGAGCCCTTAGGGTGCCTGGGGAAAAAACTGGGAGTGTTGATCTGTAGGACCCTTAGGTGTGGTCTGCACCCCCCGCTAGCAGAACCCACAAGTTACTGTGTGATTCAGGATCACCCCTGTCTCAGCATCAGGAAAGTGAGCTCCTGAAGCCAGGAACTGTATCTTCACTGCCCAGAGCGAAATTGACAGGTAACAAACAGGCCCTCAATACATGTGAATAGAAGGGAGGATGACTGTGTGGCTGGTTGGGTGAGTGGATGGAGGGAGGGATAGGTGGGTGAGTGGCTGGATGAGTAGGCAGATAAATGGAAGATAAGCAGATGAGTAAGGATATGTGTGAAGGGTTGGGAGGACAAGTGGACAGATGGATGGATTTGTGGGAGGATAATAGGTAAATGCACGGCTGAGTGGATGGATATATAGATGAGCATGGGCAGGTGGATGGAGGGATGGATGGATGGATGGATGGATGGGTGGACGGCTGTGTGGATGGGTAGATGTGTTGATGGATGGATCAATGGATAAATGGGTGGATGGATGTATGATGGACGGATGGGTAGACAGGTGTGTTAGTTACTTTCTTCTCTTCCCTGACACAAAATACACAACACCAACAAGTTAAAGGAGGAAAGCTTTATTTTAGCTCAGCTCATAGAGGTTTTAGTCCATAGCTGACTGGCTCCAAGGCAGGGCAGCATGGCAAGGGCATAGCAAAAGGGAAACAGTCTGTGGCGTGGCAGGCAGGAAGCAGCAGACTTCCTCGTTCTTTCTCTTTCTATTCTATCCAGGTTACAAGCCTATTTGTTGGTGCCACCCACACTCAGGTGGATCTTCACTCTGCAGCAAATCAATCATGCATACAGAGAACCATGCTAAACCAAGCTGTGGTCTAATCCAATATCACATATTTATGATCCAGTAGCACACCCACAATCCAGTCACCGCCCCAAAGCCCCACTAAGAGGTCTGGGGGGACATCTAGCTATGAACCCGAACAGTGTGCAAACCGATAGATGGGCAGATGGGCATCGGAAAGTGGCCGGAGCAGTGACACGAGCCTGTCTCCAAGTCTTTGAATGACTGTCAGATCTGAAGAAAGCAATCCTATCTTTTGAATCCAGAACACAAAACCCTGGTAGATTCTCTAGGGAAGAAAACTTGGGCTCAAGTTAGGAATTTGCAGCAGCCCAAACTGGCATTTAGTGATGGATGCTGTGGAGAGAAAGGGAGCCCTGTGCCCCTGTACGTGTGCAGAGAGGGGAGCCCGAAGGGTGTAGTGGACAGTGTCCTCGGATGGATGTTCTGCCTTTACAGCCACTGACCTACAATGTGTGTGTGTGTGGGGGGGTGCTTCCCCCTGCCCCACCTCTGACTGAGCTTCCAGATGTTGTCCGTGCACCCCCGGCAGGCTTGGCAGGGGCTGATCTGCAGAGAGGGCAGAAAGCATGTTACTGTCACCCAAAGGAGGCAGGGGAGAGGGTAAATGAGTAGACAGAGAAGCAAAAGGTGCTGCCGGGAGGCCCTGCAGGGACTGGTCAGGCCAAGCCTGCTGAGCCTGGTTCTTTCAGGGGGGATGCCCATGGAGGGGCTTCCTTCATGATCAGGTATTTGTCCTTGACACCCCACATTCCCTCGAAGAACCAGGGCTCAAAGCAGCAGGAAAAGGCCAGAGAGAAGGCCTAGGGCCCCAAACTAATGCCACCAGGGCCCATCCCCCACCCTGCCAGCAGGACCCCCTTTGGCTCTATATCGGTCCCCCTGGTGTTTTTTTCTCTTAGAAAATTTAATTGCTTGTAGCATCCACTCTGGCCATCAATTTGATCTGAGCTCCAGGGTGCAGCCAAGACTCACCTTGTTCTGCTTAAATAATGCAAGTAGTGAGGCTATCGACAATCTGTCATCTGCTAGAAAGTGGCTTCGACACAGCAGACGCTCTGTGGGGCCCCAGGGCCTCGGCCAGCCACAGGTCCAGCCCGTGGCTGCACAGGGGAGGGTTCCCCAAGAAGAGGTCGGCCCTCAGCGTGTCCCAGGTGGACTGACGGGATGTGAGCCCTACCTGGCTCCTTCTGGAAGGACATTGTGCTGGGAAGGTCCCAGAGAAGGGGAGGGCAGCAGTTGTGCCCTGGAGCTGGTGGCCGCTGGGCCCCTGCAGGGGTGGACACTGAGTCACTCCCCATCAGAGGCCAGACCACTGAGCTCTGGGGCCATTCTGTCCTCTCCCTGTCACCCGAACCTGTACCTCGCCTGCCTCCCAGGGGTTTCTGATGAGCGACTGCTCTCCTCTGAGCCTGGGTTGGATTCTTTTCTTTTTTTTTTATAATGTTTAAAAATTCCCAGCAGCATGGCAGGTGCCCAGCTGCCGGGTCACCCCATCGGCTGTTCTGTCATCAGACATCATGTTTACCCGTCAGACACTGTTTTCCTGACACTCAACACTCAAAATAATGATCTCGTTGGAGCAGCTTCATGAATGATTCATGAGGCTCTGCTCAACTTTGGGTTAACAGCGAATCAAAGCCCCTCAGAAGGGCAGGCTGAACAGCAGTGGGAGGGTGAGCTCCGGCCCACCCTCCTGGACCCCAGGGATGTTGAGGATCACTAAGACCCTCCCTGAGGTCCAAAACTCAGCCAGGCCAGGGGAGTAGGACCACGTGCGTGTCTCAGTGACCTTGTGGGGGACATTAGAGTTCAAACCCCAAGTCAGATCTCCTGGAGCCCAGATGGAGCTCTGCCACCAAGGGTGGTGTAACCTTGAACAGGTCACCTTGCTTCTCCAAACCGCCCTTTCCTGCCTGCAAGGCTGGGGTGCTAGTCTCCCCCAGGGCACCAGGGGGCAAAGACGGCAGCTTGTGGATGCATTGCAGATATAGCCGTTAGCATCTGCTGCTATCACACATGCACACACGTCCTGGCCTTCATAGTCTCGTCTGTAAAATGAAAGGGCTGAACTTGTACAGCCCAGGTCTCCTTCTCTGTGCAGTCCCCCTGCAAGGAATGGGGTGGCCTCACCCAGTTGACAGCTTCTTGGGACATTTCTTAATGGCATTCTGGGTGGGGAGGCTTAGTGTGCACAGCTCAGGGAAGACTGTACACAGCCACACTTATACACACAGCCAGCGGTGATCTGAGGCAATCAGAGAGTCCTCTCACACACCACACAACTAGCTCAGCACCGGGCGACCTTCAGCACGGGGCTCAGAGGGAAGGGTTGGGGAAGCTGGGTCCCATTCTTTCCCCATTCCTGGGGGACAGTGGGCTCCACCCCACTGCTGCCATGTGCCCGTCTCCTGCCCCTGGCTTCTGCCACTAAGTGTTTGCTTAATGACTATTGGTCCAGGGAAGGAACTGACAGAGGTGTGTTGGGCACTGCAGATACTGTATCAGACAAGACCAAGTTTGTGCAAGTAGCCACAGAGCCGTCTACCTGGCTTGGTTTGTCCTTCATTTCCTTCTCCAGGGTTAAACCTCTGCCCTCCAACACTGGCCTTTATAGCTGTTCTAGCCTCTGTCTGCTGCACAAAAGCATGGCCCAGTGGGCCACGGTCGCAGGGGATGAGGAGAGGAAAGAAATATTCAAAGCCACTGCTGTGTGACCACAACAGGTCTCTATCATACACACACACACCCCACACCCCGGAAGCAGGGTTCAGCCCCAGCTGGGAGGTCTGTGGCTTTTCCTTGTCTCCCTAAATGGCTTGGGAGCCCCCTGAGGAGACAGGGCTTTGTCCTACACGTGTGGCCAGACACCATGTCGGCACAGACTGAGGCCCCACAGCGCCCCTAGGGTGGGGTGATGCCCACGAAGCCAGCGTGGGGGACCAAGGCAGGCACTTTCCTTGGGAACAGGCGCCGGGTCCCTAGGCCGTGGTGAGACTTGGGACCCGAGACGTAGACCTGGCAATGAGCCCGAGCTCTGCCCTTTACAGCCGTGTGGTGCCGGACAAAGGACCCCACCTTGTGGAGTGTCCTTCTGTCCCTTCATCTGTAAAATGGGCCTGTAAGCGCCCCACTCGAGGACCAGTGAGGACCCCCCAGGGGCTGGGCGGGAGTGTGCAGCGCAGGGAAGCTGCTAGTCAGGAGTCAGGGGCAGGGGGCCAGGACGCACGCTGGGGGCTGGGGGCTCGCTCACATGTTTATTTAAAACATTATGTTATTTGCCATGGTTGCTTTTCACGAGAGTGCTGATGGTCCTGATCATTGCACTCCTGTCATTCAGGGTTTACAGTCCTTAATCCGTTCTCTCCCACGGCAGGAGGGGGAGGGGGAGGGGAGGGGGAGGGCGAGGGCGACAGAGGAATCTAGGGCTCTGGATGGAGGTGTGGGTGAAGGGGCTGGGCCCAGGGCAGTGGCCGGGTTAGAGGAGAAGGTACAGGAGTCAGGGAGGGGAAGGTCCCCCCAGTTTGGGGGCCTAGGCCTAGGCCTGGCCTGTGTGGGCCTGGGAGCAGCCTGTTCTCTGCTGGACCCCGTGTCCACAGCCCTGTCGTCTGCTCTGGGCCTTTGTTCCTCAAAGACAGGAGCCGCATCTTGCAGGGCTTTAACAGCCCCGCCATGGCGTCAGCAGGTGCCCAGCAGACCGTGGCCTGCAGATTCCAGGGCAAGGGAGAGACAAGCAGGAAGTCCTGGGAGCGTGTGTCTGACCCAGAAGTAGCTGGTGCTGGGCACAAACCCTGGCATCTGGCCACGCAGACAGTGTTTCCCGAGGAACTGCAGCACAGGGCAGAGTCAGGCACTCACCGATCCCTGCTGGGCCCTGACATTTGTCTGCTCATTTATTCAACGCCAGCCCTGTGCCTGGCAGTGTGCCAGGCCGGACAGCAAGGAGGGGGGAGGGTCGCAAGTGGCAGGTGTAGGCTGGGATGATGGTCAGCCCAGGCCAGGCCAGAAGTAGCCGGGAGGGGGTCTCAGTGCAGCCCAGTGGTACCCACAGTGAGGAAGCAGAGCCGAGGTTTGGAGGACAGCTGGGGGTCAGCCAGGCCCTGAGGGACAGGATGCAGGAGGTGCAGAGGTAGACGCCAGCCCCTCCGGGACCTGCAGAAGTATCTATGGCGTGGTCCTTGCCCACGAGGAGGTGGTGACATATTGGGGACAAGTTAAATAGAACAAGATTGAAGCCCCATTGCCAACCAGGGAAAGGGGGCTGGAGCACGGGAAGGCACAGGGTTAAGTGCCTGATGAATCAAGCCCACTGCACGGGCTTGAGGTCGAAGGGCACAGTGTGGCCGTGGGGGCAGCCGGCAGAGGGGACTGTGACAGGAGAAATGAGGACAGGAACACAGGGCCAAGGACACAGTGTCAGGCTGTGTCCAGGGCACACTTCGGCTGGAGCGGAGGAGTCAGGGTCAAGGGTGGTTGAGCCTCGAGCGTCCCCCCATGGCCCCGTCCCTTGTCATAGCTCGGGTGTGGAGAGCCCCTTTCCAGCCTGAGCTTCCTGTGTATGTCTGTCTTCCGCATGCACAAAACCACACTTCAGAGACAAACAGGGAGACATAAAAAGGAGGAGAGATGAAGATTCATTGATGCCGGAACCGACTCTATTCTGGAAAATTGAAATATTTTGTACGTAATGACAATCGAGTCACCGCGCGACCTTCCCAGAATAACTTCCCAGATATATGACAGTGACAACAGCCGGCCCGTTGCCGTTGACACCCTGAAGGCTCCCCAAAGCCACCACTTAAAAAATGCCTCCCGTGTTATTAACATTCCTCACTTGGGGATGTTTATGGCTCGTCACTCTTATCAACGGTAACAAATTTCGAGAACCTATAAATGACACCGCCCCCAGTGACAGAGCCCGGAATAATCCACCATCAACCTGCCCGGCCCTGGCTAGACTGTGAACATCAAATCGGGCTTATCTGATGGGCCCTCTGTGCCCCCGCTACACCTCCAGTTTCCATCCTCCTCCCTCACCTTGACCCCCGGAAGCTCCAGCTCAAGCTGCGTCTGCTTTGTCTCACCTGGCAAGAGCTCAGGGAGCTGCAGGGTCCTCTATTCAAAATCCAGGCTGCGGCCTCCGCCTTCTGCCACATAGCACCCCCCTTCACACCTGCAGAATGAGATTTTTTTCTCACTCATTCATCATCCATTCACTCCCTCATTTATTCATTCAACCATACGACAGCTGGTTTGCTGGAGCGATTGCAACGTGGCACGAATGCCTGGGCTGGTAGTGGGGTGCAGAGCAGCAAGTTCCACCCCCGAGGGCAAGGGTGGTGTCAGGCTCAGGGGAGGCCTCGGGACCCTGGATATCAGAACCCTCAGTGCCTGGGTCCCCCCCCCACCCCAGGAGCAGCCGACAGGAGGCTAAGCCCCTAGCCCTGACCACAAGGGCACAGTAGACTTTGTAACCCACCTAGTCCAAGCCCCCTGCTGGCTGAGGCTGAAAACTGTCCTCAGAGACAGACGGGAAGGACGTGGCTTGGGAATGAGGGACCTGGGTTCTGGACCAGGCTGTTCCAGGGTGGATGTGGCCAAAACACTGACTGGCCGGAATCTTCCGGATGTTGGTTTTCTAACCTATGAAATGACACTGAAGCCACGGTAAGAGCTGTGAAGTACTGCAGGCTGAGGGTGCGGTGCACTTGTTGGTCCAAAGGTGCTGCTTGCAAATGACCAGTGCTGTTTGGGAGGATTCTCTCCTTTTGCTTTGAGCCTTAATTCTCCTAAAAAGGCTGAGGCCTTCATGAGGAGTTCTTGTGGCCCCTTGGTTTACAGATGGGCTTGATGGGAGATGAAGCAAAAGGTCACTTTGTGGACATAGGGGAGAGAGAGGGGAGGAGGCAACCCATACAGACGGGCGGCCCGCATTGCCACTGTCTAGCCTCAGACAGCCCTGCACAACTTTGCCACCCCAGAGTGACCTCAAGCCAGTCACCCTCCCGCAGGCTCAGTTTCTCCATTTGCTGAGAAAGACTCCTGAGGCCTGCCACTCTTATCCAGAACCTAACCATCTATCTGTGGTATGCTCTGTGCAGGGTTGCTGGGAAATCTAACGAGATAATGAATGTGAGAGGGCTTTGAGAATACACAGTGTTTTGTAAATGTAAGAGATTATTATTCCCATTTACCACCCTTTTAAAAGGATATTTTCCCTCCATTCAGCCAAATTTAACTTGGATGATGAAGAACCAAGCCCGGGCTTCCCAGCTATAATTTTCTTGCTTCCTTGTGCCTCTGAATATTAAAACACAATGGCTCACATTGCCGAGAGAAACCAAAACAGCAGCCTATTAGAGGCGCGATTGCACAAACGGAATTCAAAGTGATATTTCAAGCAGGGCGTTCTGTTTATATAAACCTTGAGAGCACTCGATGAATGTCAGCAGAACTTTGAAATTAAAATCGCTCCTTTTTTCATACCCTGCTCACTCTATTATTGAGTCCATGTCTTGGGTAGTCGTGGAGGTTAGAAACCACTCGGGGTTTTCTTCATAATGCTAGAAATGCTAAGAGATGAGGCAGAAAGGTATCAGCATCTTAAACGGCTCCGCGCCAGGCAGCCCAGGCCCGCAAGGCCAACCCAAGGCCAACGCCGTTAAAGTGACAGCGGCTGCGAAGCGCTGTCCAGTGTGCTGAAAAGGAAGACCTGTCCAGGGTACTGAAATCAAAGTGCTGTCCAGAGTGCTGAAAAGAAAGTCTGTACCCCAGGGAATGATAGGAGGGTGTTTGGATGGGGTTCCTTATCCAGTGGCACGTTCCTGCTACTCCACAGAGTCCAGGAGGAAATAGAGGGCTGCCCCTGGGGGCCAAGACTCCGTATGAGGTGGTGTGAGTGAGACCCTAGTAGACAGAGGGGGAAGCATAAAGGGAGAGGACATGCAGACTGCCAGAGTGACAGCTGCAGTGGAAATGAGAAGAGAGAGGTGAGCTTAGAAGCTGGAGGAACTGGAAAATAAAGTAATAAAATAGAAAGATACACTGGGTGACAGCGGGGAGATAAATGGAGCAAGTTATATGAAGGGCTCATTTTTGTGCAAATATTTGGGGCTCTATAAAATAAGGCTGTTTATTATAAATCTGTCTTCTGAATACATCTTGGCACTGCACAGGTTGTCACCTGCTGCGAAGTTTCCCCCAAGATGTGGAGGGTTGAGCTCCAGGGTAAGGTGCAGCTGCACCTGCTCCTCCTCTGCACAGTAGCCCTTCTTGTGAGGGTGCTGAGTCTGCTGGGGGCCCAGAGAACCTGCCCTGGGCTGCTTCTAGGACTTGGCCTTCACTTCCAATCTAGATTGCTGGGGCTGCATGAGGTCCTGGAATCAAGGCAATGGTCCCACCTGGGGACAGAGCAGAGGAATCACTCGAGTTTGTCCTTTAATATTAGAGGGGGCCTTCTGCCAAGTCGCTTCCCAACAGCAATGAGTTCAGAGAGGGCAGAGCACAAAAATGTGTCAGCAAAGCAGCAGGCAAGACAGGAGGAAGCTTCAGGGGCTCATCAACCCCTTCTGTACAGACTCCAAAAATGCAGACACCCCTCTTTCTGAGTTGGCTCAAGGTATCCTTCCTGGAACTGGGGAAGGATAAGAAGACTCCAGCAGCTTGGGGAAAGTCCCTAGGGGATCTCAATTCTCTACCCTTGGGTCCCCAGGTCAGGACTGTAGTCCTCCTCAACCACAATTTGACTTTCAGCTTTCAAATACTCCATGGCCAACCATGCACCAAAAATAAAATAAATCAAATGGAAAATTCCAGAAATGGACAGTTTTTAAGTTTTAAGTTGCACATTGTTCTGAGTATAATGAAATCCCACACCCTCCAGCTTTTCCTACCCATGATACCAGTTCTCCTTCATCTAGTGCGTCGTGCTCCGTAAGATACATATCATTAGTGACAAGTTTGTTTTGTGGGTCTTGTTTATCAGATCAGCTGTCTCAGTGTTATGGTTTACATCTAGAGCTCCCTCCAAGAGCTTCATGAGCTCATTGGTGAGGCTTTTGGAAGGTGATTGGGTTGCTGGGCACTTATAGACTTGTTAGGAAGTGGAGTTGGGTCAGAAGAGACTGTTACTGGGGGTGTGGCTTGGAGGGGTTCGCTCCCTCCCCAAGTCCTGCTGTAACTCTCTGCTTCCTGTCCGCCATGCTGTCAGCAGCTCCCCTTTGCCAAGCCCCTCAGCAGTGCCTTCCTGCCTTGGAGCTGGCCAGCAATGTACTGAAATGTGAGCTGAAATAAACCTCTCCTTCCTGAGGTTGTGGGTGTCAGGGGTCTCATCCCAGCAGTGAGGGAAGGAATAAAACATTCAGTATCTAAGTGTTTGTGTTTAAGTGACCTTTATTTTACTTAGTAATTGCTCCTCAAGGCAAGAGTCATGACACAAAGGGAGGGACAGACACACATGGAGGGACGGACTAACTCTAGCACTCTGTGGCAATGCCACTGGGCATACAGGGAACGATAGTGTGTGTGTGTGTGTGTGTGTGTGTGTGTGTGTGTGTGTGTGTGTGTATGGTTTTGTGGCACTGTCTATGGGTTCAGTATCCCAAGAGCGGTGAACTTGGAACACATGGGGCCACTGCCATGAATCAGCAAAGCAAATGCACCCTCAAAATTGCTGGGGTACCCAAGACTTGGAGTGGCATCTTTCCCTGATACTCTGACTCTTAGACACCCAGAAGGGGACACAGAGGGATGGTACTATCCCCCTGGTGAGGTCACCCACAAGAAACCCAAGAGTCATGTTCTGAGTGAAGGTTTACTCTTGAGTTCCAACTCTGTTGATTGTGAAGCCACCAAAGGAAAATGTAGTCAGAAATTTCAGGCATCCACGTGGCCCGCTTTGGAGTCAGGAATCCGAACAAAGGGAGATTGTTCTGTGTTCCAGCGCTGGCATCTATGATATGAAACAAGGACCAGAGTCAGAACCCCTAACTCCTCCAAGGCCATTTCCCAAGCTCCCAAGTGGGGCTGACCGCAATGACGTTCATAGGGGAACTCAGCACAGCACCACACAGAGATGGACACTAAGCTCCTCTTAGCACTGTCCTACAAGAGCTCAGCTCTGCTCTGTGCACACAGGAGGTTCTCGGAGGGACTTGGGTCTGTTTCCCAGATGGGATATCCCATAGCATCCTGGGCAATGTTCTATTGTGGTCAGCCATCCTCCCTTCATGTCTTTTTGGGTGACCTTGATCACCTCAGACTGTGGGCACTACGTCATCCATGTTCCCTACTGAGAACATAAGAACAAGAACTCTGTCTTTTATGTCCGCACCTGCAGGGCCTGGCACATAGTAACTCAAAAGTTTTCGCTGCGTGGTAAATGGAAAGATGCCATCTCAGCCAAGTTGCCTTGGAGACAGACTGGCTCCCATCCTCATTCAATCCTCAGCAGAGCCCCGTGAGAAAGGACCCTTCTCCAGGGCTAGAAAGGCCACTTCTCCTGCTTCTAGGTCTCCTTTCTTTTTGCTCTGTGTGCAGCTCTGAATGTTTGGAAGAGATGTCTGCTTTCTCTTGAACCCAAGGCCTCATCCCCAAAGACTAACTTTAGGCTATTCACATCTCCCTCATTTTCAAAGCTTTGGCTGGAAATTTGGCTCCTGGTGGCTGATCCCAGCCAGTTCCGATGATATTTTACAGTGCTTTCCTAATTTACTGCCTTTTTATGACCATAGTAAAAGGCCACACATCAGGGAACACCATCAAACAGGAAGAAATGTCCCCTCTTCTCCTCAGCTCAAGTTGGGTATTGTAATTTACATGAAAACCTTGTGGCTTTGGGTGTTTACCTCCCATGGAACCAGCTTCTTCTCCCATTATGGGAATGAGATAATTAAAATACTTCCCTGTTCCTTTGATATTGAATTAAGTTAGCTCAGCCCAATTGCAAATGCCAGTCTGAAAGCTCTCATGTTATTTGGGTTACAGTGTATGTAGGGCCATCTTTTTTTTTTTCCAGGAAAAAAAAAATTTTTTAACTTTATTTTCAGCTAATTCTGGCTCAGATGCAGGGAAAGGAAATGAGGAATTTATTCAAACTGGATCAGGAACTTTGCATCCCAAATAGACATTTTAGGGAGGCCAGGCCAGGGAGGCAGTGGGGCTGAACTGGTTCCCCCCAGGGCAGTCATCCCCACTTGCCCAGCACGAGCCAAGGAAAGCATGAAGAGGTAATTCTGAGGTCCCTGACTTCTCCATCTCCTTCTCCCTATTACCATGGCTACTGGCCATGCCACGGTGAGAGATTGCTGCCCCTGGGGGAAACCCCAGCTCAGACAGGCATCAGCAATGTACAACGCAGAGAGCTCCAGGCTGCGGAGTCATTGGATGTGGAGGCTCAGCAGTGAGTCCTAGGATGCAGATTCTTTCCACCTCTTTGCTCTTCTGCCTTCTTGGTAGCTTCATGCTCCTGCTGAGTGCGAGGCAGCTGCACCCAGTCCCAGCTCATGGTACACAGACATGTCAGCCTCACAAGGAAGAAGGAATGGGGTCTCCTGCACCTCCACCCAAGGGAGAAACCCCTCCTAGAGACCCTCATGATTCTCTTGCTTCATGCACCAGAACTGGGCCATGAGCCCTCTCCTGAACAATCCCCACTTGGGGCCATGCGAGAACACTTGGCCCTGAGGTTCGTAGGTACACAGGGAGGATTGCAGTTTGATGTGGAATAAATACGAAAAAGATAATGCAGGAGCATTGACCATAATACCATGGAATGCGCTTACTGAATGTTAAATGCGTTCACAAATGTCACACGTAGGAAACCAGCAGTATCTAGACAATGAGCCCCCACCTCCAAATAGACCAGAACCAGACACACCCCTTCATGTCCCTGCTTAGGACAGTCATACTCTTCCCCATCCCTTGTGGGGTCTTGAAAGATGAACAACTTGGTAACAGGAGAGTGGGCAGGATTGAGGGCCATTGCGCAGCCTGGTAATTCTCAAACAGGGGTGATTTTACTCTCCAGGGATCATTTGGCAATTTCTGGAGATATTTTTTATTGCTACTATTGAAGGGTGCTACTGGCATTTAGTGGTAGAGGCCAGGGTTGCCATTAAACGTCCTCCTATGCACAGGACAACCCTCTACAACAAAGACTTACCGGGCCTAAATGTGAAGTCGAGAACACTTGCTTGAAGCTAGCTTGCGCCCTGGATTTTCCCATGATGCTTTGCTCCCGGGAGAGGAATGGAGGAGGGCAACTTTCCAACTAGACGTGACCGGAAGCTGGAGAACATAGTCAGTCCTCACCCACCTTACCTTCTCTCCCAGGACTTTCCTTTACTTCTGGCAAGCAGGTTCAGATATGTAGAAACAGAGGGATACAGCTCCCTGGAGGTCATCAGCATTTGGAGAGCAGAGCTGCGTTCGGCCATCCTTGTACCTGCACCAGCTCTCTTGGAGCAGGCATCCCATACATGAGGCGCTGGAGGGAGGGAGGGCAGAGAGTGGGAGAAGGAAGGAGAGGTTAAAGAAAAGGTCTGTGACTGAGAAGGGATGATCCAGAGGCCGGGTTTCTCTGGCAAACCTTGGCTAGGACTGAAATCAGCTGATTTTTAACTGGGGAGCAAACACAATTCAGGAGCAGATCAGAGAAATGCAAAGGTTTTGCTTGAGAAACTGAACCTGAAAGTTCAGACCCAACCAGAAGGTTCTTTGAGGACAGCAAGTGGACAAAGGTGTCAAAGGCAGTAGTCCTGAGGGCAGGTGCAGGACGGATGGGAAGGAGGAAGCGGAGTTGGGTGGGGGGAGAGAGAGACAGAGAGAGGGAGAGAGATAAGAACAGGGTAAGTCAGAGGAGACCAGGGTGAAACTCCATCTAATGACAAAAGAGCTGGGATCAGGAGTGGGGAGAGGCCAAGGTCATGTGCAGAGCTGTGACCCAGAACCGGACCACAGGGGAAGGGGGACAGGGACTTGGCAAGGGAAGGCGCCCTTCCAGCCAGAGGGAGGCTGTCCTACAGAGAGGGGCTCTGGGGATCCCCACTGTGGGCACCGGGAGCCTCGAAGCCTCTCTTGTCACAGTGACAGAGCACAGTCGGGTTTTTATCTCTTCCCTGTCACCTGTCAGAGTCAGCACAATTTTCACCAGGGGCTGCAGTCTCGGATGCCAGGAATTTTCCGTTGACTCCAGAGATGTTTGCTAAGCCTGGTGCCAACCCAGAGAGGCGGCAGGGGAGGCCAAGCTCCATGCTTCAGTGCCGATGTCTGATATTAAAATTGCTGGGAGCCCTGGTGAACCTGTCCTGGCGGCGCTGCTCACAGATACTCCCCTCAAAGTTAATAAGAAACTAAGAAATTAATTTCCTGTCAGGTGCCTCTGCCCGCAGTGACAGCTCAACACCCTCCATCAGCAGGCTTAGGTTTAAATAACAAGGACAGTGGGGGGGACGGGGCGTCCCAAAGGGGGCAGGCCTTCTGGAGGTTTATGGGGTGGGGGATGGGAAAATGTGTGTGCTCCCGGCAAGGGTGCCCAGCCGCGGCTCGACCCCGGAACCCCTGCTTCTGAGAAGGTCACTTTGATTTTCATGTGGCCGTGGTCAGTTGCAGAATTCCAGGCACCAGCTCAGCTCTGCCATGTCTTGGCTCCCTGTCCCTCCAGAGAGAAGATGACAGTGACAGAGCCAAGTGTCCTCTCGGGGTGACCTCATGTGACATTGTGGCCCCATCCAATGCTTGGTTTGGTAGAAACAGCTATCAAATGGGAATGAGTAACTTCTGAAGACTAAACAAAATAAAACAAAACAAAGGGACCCAAGAAAACCAAACTTGCTCTTTCTCTTGTGACTTGAGAGGTGTTGGGGAGCTGGAGTGAGGGGATCCTTAATTTGTTAATTGCTGTCTAAGAACTCCAACCTGCTTGGAACAGTGTGTGGGGCACTAAAAGGACCCAGTTGGTGGACACGGTGACTCCCTTGTGCTGTGCTGGGAGCCAAGAGACGTTAAGTAATTGCTGAAGGTCACACTGCATTTGAAGTGACCCAGGAGAAGTTTGAGCCAACGTTTGTCTCCACATCTGAGGTCTTTCCGTCACAGGGCCACAGGTGAGATACCCGACTGGTGTGGCTTTTCTTGTTCTAATTCCAAAATGGGTCTCTGTGGCTGCCAACGGCTGACTGCATCGTAACCCAGCGCTGGTTCCTTCATTCAGCAGATAGCCGGCCACACAGGCGGCTCTGCAGAGGGAGGCCTGGGCAGCTCCCCCCGGTGGCTACATCTTGGGTTTCATCTTGGGCTGCGTCTTGGCTGCAGTCTAAGCCTTGCCTGGAGATTGGATCTCAGCATGCAGAAGTTTTTCTTCCAAGGAGAGATTGAATCTTCAGTTCACTGTGGAGGCTCATTCAACATTAAAGTGTGCTTGGGCCATTTCACTTATTCAACAAATATTTACCCAGCCCAGCTCCGGGCCCGGGGTCAGGCCTGATGCTGGGTCAGGGAGACAGACAATGCCGAGCCGCCATCATGGTGCGTGGCCCTCACCCTGCTCGCCGCTGCTCGGCCAACCTCTTCTCTCCTGCCTGGCGCGGCTGCTTCCCTGCCCTCTCGCTGTGGGCCTGGGTCTGTCCTGTGATCTGCGGCCCTGCTCCCTGGGCCTCAGCCCTTTCCTGTCGCTCTCCCCACTGCTTCTTACCACTACTGTTTCGTCCTGGGCTCGAGCTCCCTTCTCTAGAAGCTTCTCCGAGCTCCCTGGGGAAGTTGTGTCCCCACCGTCGCCTCCACTTCCACCAAACTCTCATTTTGTGCTCTGAGACCTCATCCTGTCCAGAAGCCCCTGCAGAGTAGGTGAATCTCTAATATTTGTCCCTTCATGGGCACAGCCTTAGTCTTGTTCACAGGCCTGGCAGCATGGCTGGGCCCTGGCACATGGCTCTTGAGAGAAAACAAATGAGCGAATGAATGAGTGGGTGAGTGAGGGGCCCGGGAAGCCCGCAGAGGAGGAAGCTGTTTCACCAAGCAGCTGAGACTCCCAGCCCAGGGCAGCCTGGCAGGCTCTCAGGCTGGCTGAAGAGAAGCCTTGGGAATCTCCAGGTGCTACGTCCTCCTCACGGCCAGCAAGGGAAGCATGAAGGAGCAGCTAGAGAGGCGTCCGACGCCTCCATCTAAACCGGTGCTTTTCAGCTCAGTCTTTCAGCATCTCCTCTCCCAAAGCTTTCTCCAAAAGAGCTGCTGGCTCGGTTTACCTACAACCACCAGACTTAATTGCCATCCCTGGGTAGCTAATGTCTCCTAACAGCTCCATGGTAACCGCAATTTGCAAATGCCAGCAAGTGTTTTCTCAAAGGGACTCTACCCCCTACACAAAATAGAACATTTTGAGTGAAATTTAAATACAGTTTCTGAACGGCACTGTTCAGATTTCTTCACACTTCACAAGTGCTTTCTTTGCAAACATGGGTGTCCCAGATACCCTGGGCCGGTGCCAAGGCCCTCAGCCCAGCGTCTGTTTTCTCAGCTTCAAGGCAGCTGCAGTGAAATTTAAAAACAAACAGGGGAGAGAGCCGTGGTCTCCCAGCCAAGGCTGTGTGTGTGTGTGTGTGTATGCGTGTGTGCGTGTGTGATGTGTGCACACATGTGCGTGTGTGTGCATGCGCGTGCAGAGATGAGGACCGTGTTTTGTCTCCTGTGCCTGTGAGGATCAATTGATGACAGCAACCACATCTCTGCTGTGAGATTTCTGGGACCCCAGCGGAAGTTAGTGAGAAAGAATGCTATCTGCAATAGTGTAGTACAGAATCCCATGGGCCAGGATGGGAGTGGAGATTTGTGGGTGAGGAGTTGGAACAGATCAACCTGGGGTGTCCCTGCTCCCACAGAGAATGCAGAGCAGAAATGAGCTTCAAGCAAAGGCTCAAGAACCCTCACTTGCAGAAATACCCAGAAGCCCTTGCAGCAGCATCTGCTCAGCCTCAAGACAGTGAGTGAGAGGAAGGGAGCTGGTGGAGCAGGGTGAATGATAAGTGTGTCGGCTACCAACTGGCAGCTGCCCTTGCTCTCCTTCAAAGGCCATGCCCAGCCCCAGCCCAGTCACCACCACACCAAGGGCAGATGTGGCCAAGCAGCCATCAGCTCAGTTGGGTAGACTGGCCGCCAGGGCATGGGTTCCTGCTCAGGAAGCCTGGGGTGGAGCAGGGTGTGGGTCTGACCCAGATATGGGAGAGAACAGGTGAGGCCAGGGCTGTTACGGGCTCCCTTTGGCTGGGAGATGAGGGCACAAAGGGCAGCGTGGTGTAGGCGCTCAGTCTCCACAAGGAGGTGGGACCAGGGTGCCTACAGAGTGGGTAGGGCAGGCTGACTGGTCTCAGTGTCCGAGTCGAGGGTGTGAGAAAGCTCCGTGGGAGGTGTTGATGGAGGCCTTGTGGCCTGGGCAGTCATGGAAGCCGCTGGGGTCGGGAGTGGGCTGCGTTCTCGGGAAACCAGGAGCCACGGGAGGCCAGGAGAGATGGGACTTGAAGGACGACCCTATCCTACAAGCAGGGAACTCACCATGGGCTGGTGTAGGCCAGGGGCAATGCGTTGAGGGCCCGGTGAGGGCAGTGGCCTCTGGGACAGAGAGAAAACATCTTCCTCCCCTGTGGCTCCTCTCTCCTTCAGCTCTGCAGGAGTCTGCAGCGCCTTGGGGTGGGCGTCCTGCAGTCCTGGCTGGGATTGTCCTGTGACTCAGTGCTGCCCCCACTGGTGGAAGCTGGAAGAGGCCAGGATTTTCTGTCCCCTGCCCCCACTGGTGGAAGCTGGAAGAGGCCAGGATTTTCTGTCCCCATAGCTGAAGAACAAGCTGGCGGGGCCATAACCGTGCGGAATACAGACCCCAGCAATCTCCTGAGCACTGTTGGGAGAGGGGACACTCGGGGGCAGCACTAGGGCTTGGGGGTGCACTGTGCTGTCCGCAGTGGCCTGGCTCCAGCCAGAGGATGCGGGAGGTGGAGATGAAGATGGGTCTTGATTCCCGGTGGTATCTGAGATGTCACCCCACTGCCTGGGTAGAGCTGGTGCTTCCTGCGGGGCCCCAGCTTCTCCTGTGTCATTAGGTGCCACCGAGGGTGCTGCACCTACCCAAGGAGGCTTACAGGTTATCAGCGAGCTCCAGAAGCCACTGGAGAAAGGAAGAAGATAAAGAGGGACTTAAAAAGAAAATAACAAAAAAGAGAAACTGTATTTTCTAATCCAAACCTTGCCCTGCAGTAGCTTTGTTAACCCCCAGTCACTCTTTCAAGACATAAACTGTTGAGGGCCACAATTACTTCAGTGATTACACTTTATCGTGTCCTACCAAGGTATTAAAGAGGAACTGGGGAACACATTAAAAAAACATACAGCCCAATTTAATCATGATTCCCTCTAAAACAATTGCTGGAATCTCACCGTTACAGTTGCCAGAGCATAAAAATCCTATGGCTATGTGACAGGCTGGGGCAATCCATCCTCTGCTGTCTCTGCAGCCAGCCCATTTGTCAGTCAAGGAGAGGTTTGGGGTTTGTGTCTTACTGGGATTTAATGGAGGAGTGCCCCAGCTGTTCCCTGAGAGAAGAGGGGGTGGCCCAGGTCCCAAGTTCCCAGGCTTTCTGGCTGGGAGCTCCTGGCCTCCATTGCTCCCAGCTGGGAGATTGGACCAGAAGGAAGCTCTACAGCATTGAGCTCAGCTGCCTCTCCAGCCCACCAGCCATCTCCCACTAAGGGCCAGCTCAGGCTCAAGGCTAGGAAAGGGGACACTGGCCAGGAGGCTGGACACCGGGTGAGGAAGTCAGCCTTGCTCTCAGTGTCACTTTGGGTGCAAGCGTAGCCTCATTGCAATGCCGGGGTGGGGGTGGGGGGGTGTCATTGCTCTTGGGGCTTCTGAACATCAGGATGGGGGAAGATGGGAGAGCAGCCAAAGGGGAAGGTCAGGAAGGGCCCCTGTCCTCGCTTTCTCCCTGTCTGCTGGATGCTACAGGGCCACTTACAGCCTCTCTTGGCTCCATTTTTCTGCCTGGAAGTGGAAGGGGAGAAACAACTTGGCTTGGATGAGCCCTAAGTTTCTTCTTGGCTTTGTCATCTTCTCATTTGAGAAGAAGCAGAAAAGTCTGGGATGCCCCCCACCAGCAGGGTCCTTAAGGGTCTTTCATGTGCAAACTGGAACACATAAAGCATCCAGGCAAGGAGGTGAATGATTATCACAAAGCAAGGGCTGAAAGCCCCGAAATCTCCAAGGGTCTGAAAGTTCCCTAAGGCCTGCACCATCCAGATGAGGACTAGAAAAATCGTGGTGGTCAAACGCCTCCCATGTGTTCAGGCAGTGTGGCAGGGCACAGGGGCTTTGAATTCACAGAGATGTACAGTGTTTGCTGAAGAAATGTAGCTTTGTTATCTCCTAGCACTGGGGAGAGAGCCAGGATTGTCTCAGAGACAAGGTTCATGATTGCACAAGAGTGCCCGGGGCTCAGCTCCCCCAAAGCCCTCCAAAGGGCCTCTGGGGATAAAGATGCCTCCTCGCAGAGAATTTCCTAACTTTCCTTCATAAGCTGTGTCTATAAGAAAGACGCCTCCCAAATAAGCAATCTGGGAATCACACTGGTTCTCCTCCACACGTGCCTTCTACAGGATGCCTGTCACGCTGTGCCAGTGTCGTGAGATGAAGGTAACTGTAGTTTCAGAGGTCAGCGACCCTCTTGCCTGGCCATGTTGAAGGTTTACCATGCATCAGGCACTGTCTGAATGCTTCTCAGATTTCACCTTCCCAACAACCTCAGGACGTGGGTACTTCTATGCTCTCCATTTTATAGGTGAGGAAACCGAGGTGCAGAGAAGTGATTGCCCGAAGTCCACAGCTAGGAAGTAGCAGAACCCAGACTCTGACCCTGCCAGGGTAACCTACTTCTTTAACATCAGATCGACCTGGCTTTAGGGGTGGGCTTTTTGTGGGCTAAGTAATTCTTTGCACTTCCAGTTGCCTACATACATGATAAAGATCATCATAACCAGTCCCTCCTGAGGGGCATCAGACAAGCTAAGTCTTCCAACAGACTTAGCATCTATGCCTGGAACGTAGAGGTCTAAAGAAATGGTGGTCCTTGGTAGTCACAGGAGCAGTGGTGGTAGTTGTCACCTGTCTCCTAGGCAACCGATCATACAATGGCTGGAGTTCCTGGCTTAGCAAAAGGAAGACATATGATCTTTTTTTTTCAGTTAGGGCTCTGATAGATGCAACAGGAAATTCAACCTGAGCTGATTCGGAGTAGTAGGAAATCTGGAGGCTCAAGTTACCGAGGAGGCTTGAGATATCTGTCTCCAGGCATGGCTGGCTCCAGGGTTCCACTGAACGGTTGGTGGCATAGTTTCTCCTTCCCTCAGCTCTGAGTCTGCCCTGCCATCTCCCTTCTTGGGCTCCACATGACGGCCAGAGCTGGCTTCCAGGAACACTAGGTTTCATGCTTGCCATTCGGGTCCAGCAGGCATGAGTACTACCCCCCATCCCTGTGGCTCCAGCCAAAGTCCAGGGATTCCTGCTGATTTCCTCTGCTGGACCGCGAGTCCATTCCCGAGCCAGTCACCATGACTCCAGGAGCCTCAGCCTCCAGCGGGCTAGGCTGAGCCACATGCACCATGGCTGGGCTTTCTCTAAAGAAAGTTTGAACAACTGTATAGAAAGAATGCTAAATGCACTAGAGCCTTGTGGAGCTCTGCCCCTCCCCTGCCAGCCACCATGTGGCTGTGAGCAGATCACGCAGTGTCTCGCGGTGCAGTGGGGGCGGTAGCAGCAGCCCAACTCCCTCCCCAGCCGTCTCGGGGACCAGATGGACAGGTGTCTGCAGAGACCCCGCCGTGACCATTCAGTACCATCGTCATCAGATGGGGTCGATTCACTGCCTAATGGGGCGCAGTTCTGAATGGACACACTGGCCCCAGAACAGGGCTGAGGTGCAAGTCTTCCTTAGAGGGAGCAGGAAGGACGAGGAGGTCAAGGGTAGCGGCAGGCAGGGCTGCCTGGGCTCTGGGGAGAGGCCCATGGCTTCTGCTGTGGCTTTGGCTCCTGAGGGGGTCAAGGGGCCAGAGGAACAGGGACCACAGCCCTTCAGGACCTGACCACCGCCCTCTGTGCTGCTTGACCAGAACTGACTGTGTACCCCAAGCAGGGTCTCTGCCTGGGGGGTTTCTGCATCCCAGCAAAAGGCCCATGGCTTCTTAGCCCAAGGCTGGTCGGAAAAACAATTGTAGTGATCTCCAATAAACCAAACGTGGGTTCAAGGTGAAAGAGAGCAGGAAACAGACAGGACACAAACCCGCATCCGCTCCAAGCCCAGACTCCACCGACCACGGGGCACCAGCCACCCGCATCCCTGCTGGGCCCCGGCACTCGAGACATGGGTGGATGGGCATACACTGAACGCCAGCCACAGGCCCAGCCTAGACTCCTTCCTGCTGAGGTGTAGAGAATGGGACTCCTGCTGGATTGGGGTCCCAGGGAGACCCGACCCCCCAATATCCTGATCCTCGTTTGTAACTCCTTATTGATCAACTTAGGAGAAAATGTCACCCATTTTCATACACCTCTTCATATTGTCAACACGAGTGCCTTAACCGTCCCTCGTGCAGCTTGTTATTTAATGGTACCAGGACTTCCTGGGGGCCCCGGAGTTGGCAGAGACCCTTCTTAGGATTGCAGGATCCGCACAGAAAGGCCCCACCTGTCCGGGATAGAAAGTCTTAATCTCCACTGGCCAGGACTGCCTGTGCCTCCCCCGACTCGGCGCTGCAGATGGAGGTCTGTGACCAAGGCGGCCGTCCCACTAGCTTCCCAGGTCAGCCCGGGCCATGCCGCCTCTCTGGCCTGGAGCCAACAACTTTGGTTGAGGAGCCACTATTAACCATGGGGTCCCCCACTCAGAACCCCCGGGCTCCGTGGGCCATTGGTTTGTCTCTTCCCTTCCCTCGGCCTTGCTCTCCACCCTCTGGGACCCATCCATCACTCTTCTGCCCACCAAAATGACCTCACGGAATTCGTCCATGCCAATAAAAGTTCAGTTTCTTTGGCAAACAGGGAGATGTAATTGGACAAGGCTTCCCTCAGATCATTCATAACGATTTTAAATAAGCAGAGGTCTGGCCCCGAGCCAGTGGGCATCTCCGGTTTCAAAGTGTCCATCGAGAACTGCACCACGCATCTTCCCGACACAGCCGCCGGACGGCCGGGTCTGGCTGCACGAGGAGAAATCTCCCCGCACGTCCGTCCACGATGGCTGAAGCTGCCAGGAGTCCCAGGGCAGAACTTTCTCAAGGCTTCCCTGAAGCCTGGCTCCTCCCTGCTCAGGGCCGTTGGCCTGTCATGGTGCCCCTGGCATTTCTCGGGCTGGGCCCGGGGCTGTGCCGGGCATGGCGCCCACGTCTGTGTGCCTTTCCCCAGCATCTTCCGACAGAAGGAGGCAGAGCCCGCCATCCCTCGGCCGGTGTGGTTCCCGGAACCCCGCACCAGGTGGAAATTGTTTAACTAGATTCCCATGACTGGAAAATTCTGGTAATTGTGTAATAACAACAGCAGCAGCACTCAGCAATTACCCAGGGTTTTCATCTTCAGACCACTTTACCCACATTAACTAATTAAGTCTCCCAGCCGCCCTCTGCAGAGGGGACGGGCAGCAGGCCCAGGCTCCCGCGGGCTCGGGCGCTCCCTTAATGAGGGTGGTCCTTCCAGGGGCTGGGGTCCCTTGGCAGCCGACCTCTGCCAACCCACAACCCTGCTAGCCCCCTGCTGGGCATCACCCCGAGGCCCTGCCGGGTGCTGGCTGGGAAGCCGGGGTTTCCCAATTGCCTGCAGCCGCACCGCCCCGGGCTCAGTGCGCCATGTGGGTCCTGGCTTCTGGCAAGAGCTCAGGCGCCCACTGCTCCTGGGGACACAGGCCCCTGTTCGGTTTCTAACCTCCCCCTTCTCTCTTTTTGTTTCCTCCTTAATGTCCCCTACTTTGAGGACCTGGGTCCAGTCCCCAGGTGCTTAGCTTTGGGTCACCGTCCTGGCCAGGGGGGTTCCTGACACTGGGGACCCTTGTCATGGAGACTGGGGTGATGGTAGCTTCCTGGGCCATGCAGGAGGCTCCGAGCCTGACCCTGTACTCACCGGTGCCCGAACCTGCAGGACCTACCCAGGCCCCCTGCACCCAGCCGTGCTCCCGCACTGATGCTGATTGAATCAGGTATACTGCCTTCTTACACTCTGTCCCCAAGAAGCCCCTCGCTGGGACAGTGTGGGGGTGAGGGAAAGACTCGGTGAGATACCCAGGGCCTTGAAGCCCCTGCCAAGGGCTTTGTGACCAGCCTCCTTTCTGCGGAACCCAGCGCGGGAAGGACAGGTGGCAGACTGTCCCGGGCAGCTGGCACACAGGCAAGAGGATTTGTCTCTGCCTTACGGCCTGGTGACACCCACATCCCCGAGCTGCCCGCCATCATAGTGTATTCATTCCCTAATAAATCCCAGCCTTCCTTCTGCCGGCTTCACACTCTTGTTTTATGGGCTTCTACCCTGGTTGTTTATTTAGAAGCCAAGTACAGGCAAGGCTGTGCCTCTTAAAACGGGGGTGACCGGGTGCCCCGAATCTGCATAAATGGCACTAATAGGGCAAATGGAACCATCAGACTGGCTCATCGTGCGAGCCATGTGGATTGGCTCGCTCCTGTCCCTCCCGGGGGTGGCGCCAGGCACCCGGCCCCGCACCCCCGAGTCCCCCGCACCCGCCGTGCCCCCAGCGCCCCCCGAGGCAAGTTGGGAGGTGCGTGTCACCATCGCCAGCCGTGATGACTTCCTGGGTAACGTACACATTTGCACTATCACGCTGCCTCTCTCCTTCATTTTTCATGAGAACGGGCACGAGATGGATGATGGAGCCGCGGAAGGAACCGAACGCCGTGCCACTCTGATTTATCGACCACTTAGCGCTGATGAAGCTGGAAACAAGAGTCAAACAGATGTTGCAGCTGCATTTTTCTTTATCAAAACCAGCAGCTTTTTGCATTTTTAACCACTTCCGGTGTTACTGTCCTGCTTGCTCCTTAGAAAGGGTGCTGTCCGGGCTTCCTCCTTCCGGCCGGAGCCCGGGGGCCAGGGCCAGGCCCTGGGACCCCCTCCTGCATCCAGCCACCCGTGCCCACCCAGGAGTGGCCAGGAGGAGGCCGAGCACCCTGGGGCTCTTGCTCTGGGTCGCTCGAGTCCCTCCCTCCCCCTTTTTTTTGGCCACCCTGGAAATGGAGCCCAGAGCCCTTGCGCTGAGCTACACCCCTGGCCCTTTTCTATTTTGTGTGTTTGAGACAGGGTCTCGCTGAGTGGTTGAGTTATCCCGACTGGGTTTGAACTTTCCGTCCTCCTGCCTCAGCCTCCCAGAGTGTTGGGATGGCAGGTGTGTGCCACCACACCCAGCGCTTGAGTCCCTTGGTCAGTCGGTGACGTTGAGCTTGCTGCTGTACCCTAACCTCCCCCAGGAGCTTGGGGCTACACTCAGCCTGGGGCAGGCTCAGTTTGCAGGGCCTAGGGCTCTGCTCCCTGATGCAAACTGGATGCCTCCGCCACCCCCGGCTCAGGTGTATAACAGATGACTGAGGTCCCCCTGTCCTGGACACCGTGGCCTTGAGTGTGAGTGCCGGCTGGGCTCAGATCCATCCTGAGCCGGGCAGAATGCGCCTCCCCCAGCCTAAAGAGTAGAAAGTGAGGCTGGCGAGATCACTGCTGCGAGGGCAGAGCTCGTGCAGCAGGCCCTGCAGGGCTTCTCAGACAGCGTGGCCGCAAGGACTGTGGAACTTGTGACAGGTTACACATCAGCGCTATCTGGGGGCTGGGGACACCGGCACCCCACCCCTGGGCCCTTGTGCCGCCCCCACCAAACATGGCTGCCACTGGCTTGGCTCTGTCTCTCTCTCGCCTCTGCTCTGCCACTGTGACTTTCTTTTCCGCCCCCAGCCCTGGCCTGCAGGCCCAGCACTGGCAAGGACAGATCAGAAAGGATGCCTGCCTGGCCCTCCCACTGCTGCTCACCCGTGCTGCTGCGCTGGGCCTGCCCCGGCAGGAGGGTCTATAAATTCGGAGGATTTGAGGCAGGAGCTGCTGCATATTATTAATCCAAGTCACAGGAGCCATCACTGGTGTCCTGGTGGCTCTTGTGCTGCCTGCCTCGGCCATGAACACCACGCGGTCACTGCGCCCTTGTGGGCCTGGCGATGCTTTCTTGTCCAAAACAGTTTGGAAAGCTCCTCCTCAGGGTGGGAGATGATGCTGGCCACAGCGAGGGGGAGAGGGGACCCTTGGGAAGAGAATCTGTGTGGGTAGCGCAACAAACAGGGACAACGTTCACCCCCAGAGTCTCGATGGGCAGCTACTGGGTTAGAAGCGGACGCCCAGAGCCTCGGGCCAGCCAGGGTTGGAGCAAGGGGTGTCGGTCCTTCTTAACCTCGCCTGTGCCTCTGGAGGGGAACCCCTTGGCTTGCTCTCTTGGCTTCCTTGATCCCCGTGGGTCAGGAGGGCCGTGCCGTTTGGAAAAGGCATCCTGAGCGAGCCAGGAGGGCTCTGGGAGGTGCCCGCCAGCCCGGGGCAGACTGGGGCTGCAGGAAATCCGGACTTCCAGCTTTGAGACAAAAGCGGCACTGAGGTGCAGCTGGGCTGAGGGACGCACTGAGCATCCCAGGAGAGGCAGAGGAGCTGGGGGCACATGCACACCCGTGCCGGCCTCCCGTCACCTGCAGGTGGCACCTGGGTGGCGCCACTCTCCCTTCCCTCCAGCCCCCAGGTCTCCCTGGAGGATGCCCGGGGTCCAGAGGACACTGGGTGATGGGAAGGACACAGCTGCCCCTGCACCGGCTCCTCACCCAGAAGGCCAGCACCCCTGGGTCCAGGGAAAGTAGGAGCAGAATCAGGCCAGATGGGCGCAGTGGTTATGGGGTCCCCGAAAAAGTTTTCCACAGGGAGGCCACACAGCCCCGCCATGGCAAGGCAGAGCCATATCAGCCGGGGACAAAAAACTTGTCCCTCCAGCTCAGCCAGGGGTGGGTTTTATTCTCAAGACTGGAGAGCCATTACATGGTACACCTGCTGGGGTCAGAAGCGTGGACAGGATGGGGGATCGGAAGTGAGGAGACCGGGGAAGGGGCTTTGCCCCCATGGGTGGAGGTTTGGTCTCACCAGTCTCGGGCACGTGGGGCCCCATGGGTGACCAGGCTGGCTCAGGACAGAGAACTGGCAGGACCCAGGGATGGCCAGGCCGATCTGCAGAGGGCTGGTGGCATGTCCCCTGTGGGCCTAGCCTGGCGCCAGCCGGGTGTACACGTGGGGACGGTGCTCAGCCTCGGGATCTGAGGGTGTCTCAGGCTCCTGAGTGGGAGGGCTGGAGAGAGACACCTGGGTCCTCGGAATGGGGTGGGCTTGAGGCCAGGAGGCTGGGTGAGGTCACCAAGATGGGGGAGAGACCCAAGAGGAGGGGGCGCGTGGTTTTAAGCCGGTGAGACGCCTGCCAGACACTGACCCCCGCCGTTCTCTCAGGAAGAACCCAGGGCGTGGTCTGAGTTGGTTGGTTTGGGCAGTGATTGTTGAGGAGCCCAGGGGGCTCTGGGTGTCCATATGGTGCCCCACACCTCCCCAAGGCCCTGCCCCGTTTCCATATACACAGTAGGTGGAGATGGGAATCTCCCGGTCCAGCTCTTTCCAGAAGGTCCTGGCACTAGTCTGAAACTCTGACTTGTCCTGGCTTCCCCCATGACCAGCGGCACTGCTGACCACTCCATGGGCTCCCCTCCCCCGGCCTTTGACTCCACCCAAAGTCCAGGACATCGGGGAGGGTTGTTTTCGTGGCTCTCACTCACTTTGGGGGGCGGCCCTCAGCAGCTTTGGGAAAAGCCCACCTGGATCCAATCTGGCCCAGTCCGTGCCACCGCTGGCTCTGACATCGCAGTGAGTGCTTCATGGATCTGGTGCAGGAGGGCTCCATGGTGAATATATTTCTCAACAGAAGCACCCCATAAAGTGCACGGCTAGTGCATAAAACCACAGTGCTGCCAAGAAGCAAAGTGTGCCCTAAATTTCCAGAAATACCTCCATCACTGTCTCCAACGCAGCCCCCAGCCCGGAAGCCAGCATTGAAAGTTCTGCTAGGGTGTCTCAGGGTAGAGCCTCGTGGGCAGAATCGGGGTGACAGCGCACCTGCTTCCCCATCTCCTGACCCCAGACCCAGTCTCCAGGACCTCCGGGAACTGGGTCTTCATATTCGTGGTGGCAAAGCACTTGAAAAAGGAAGCCCCCGAGGGACCCCACCAGGCTCCTGTCGATTAGAAAGGGGCAGATCTAGAATCCGGAAATCGGTGGTTACTGATGCAGGGTCCACCCAGTGCTGGACCTGTGAACCCTGAGGTGGAGTGTGGGTGCGCTGTAGGGGGCTTCCGGGGCAGCGCGGGGTATCCGCGGCCTTCGTCATGTTCTCAAAGTGGCTCAGACCCACAGAAAGTGAAAACCCAGCCTTGCCGGTCAGCCTCCTGGGAAGGGCCATGTCCCGAACCAGTTCTCTGCCCCTCTGGGAGCCCGCGCCTGAGAGGCGAGACATGGGAGGTCCCAAAGCAGCCCCAAACGAGCAGGCTGTTAGCGGGCAGTGTCGCACCCGCGGCTTTGTCCCTGAGCCAAAGCAGACGCGCAGGCCCTGAAGAC
This sequence comes from Dasyprocta punctata, assembly GCA_004363535.1. NCBI lineage: Eukaryota > Metazoa > Chordata > Mammalia > Rodentia > Dasyproctidae > Dasyprocta > Dasyprocta punctata. The sequence goes on from RJWM01001559.1 coordinate 45,292, forward strand.
ATAGTCTTGTTCCTGCCCCGGTGGGAACAGGGCAGGTGTCAGGGGAGGCTTCCTGGAGGAGGCGGCATGTTGGTCCTTCACTCAAAGAACAAGTGGAGGCTAGTTATGCACATGGGCCAGGGCCCCCCAGGCAGACCTCAGAGCTTCCGGTCTCCCCCGGGTCTCCGCTCAGCCTCCTGTGGCCGTCCCAGGTGTAGGCTATGCTCAGTGGGTTGTGTGGCAGGGAGCTGTAGCCTCTCCTCTCCCAGACTCGGACACACCAGCTCTCTCCTGCAGGGCCGGGCGCCTGCTCCGGGACCAGGATCAGAGGCGGCCCAGGGAGCCTGCTGGCCCCTGCTTACCCGGCTTGCCCATCAGCTGCCACTGCCCACCAGGCATACTTAGGCTTAGGTGGGAAGCTGTCCACCCAGCCCAGCCCTGCCCCAGGAGGCCAGCGTGGGGAGAGCCCAGGCTAGGATCTGGGGGTCACCCTGTCTCATCTCGGTGACCCCATCCCCGGGACAGCCAAGGCAGAGCTGCCCAGCCCACCTGTGTCCGGGCGCATCACCAAGATTAAGTGAAATGGCTGGCGGGAAGGCTGAGCAAAGAGAGGCCGCCAGGCGTCTCGGCAAGGCCTGGACTTGGAGTCGGGGCCCTGGGCCCAGCCCAGGCCACGCCCCTCGCCAGGCTCGGAGCCTCCAGATGGAGGGCGCCCTGCCCTGTCCGGCCCTGCCCAGCCCACCTCCCTGGCTCGGGTGGGCACCAAATGAGATAACGGCTGGGACGTGCTTCGCAAAGAGCAAAGCGCTGGGCCGATGTCAGGGATTATCGCCGTTATTGAGGAGCCCGGGCACCGCAATCCGGAAAAGCTGCCATTGAGAACAAGGCTCCTGTTGGCGCTGATTTAATTTCCTGGTTAACTGAGCGTTGGCAAGGAAAAAAAAAAAACTGTGTTTCAACCCTTATTGGAAATCTTTTTAAATTATGCCAGGCTACTTTCTTACACCAGTCGTGGTGTCGTCTTGGGTCTTTATTTATTAATGGGCTGATTGATTCATACATTCATGTAGTTCGCTTGCTCTGATCCAGAAAAAAATGGTGGCTAGATACTCAGCTTGCCCCCTACCTGGGCCCTGCCCACCCCACAGTCTGGTTGCACAGCAGAGGAGAAAGGTCCGGACAGAAACACAAGAAGGGGCTGCCACGTGCTTCTGCCCAAATCCCCTATGGTGCTTTGATTCTTCGGCATTTGTTTCGTTAGAAAGATTTCAGGCTGGCTTTGAACTCACTAAGTGGACCAGACTCTTCTCACAAGCTTGGGTCACCACACCCAACTCCCTAGAGGGGTGCAGAAATACAGCCGCCCCTGAACGGCCTTCTGGCTGGGTGGCAGAGCACACACGGCCCCCACGCGGTCTGGGAAATGAAGTGACTGTTGCGAACACACTTGTCCAACCTGACATGGTCAAACAGGCTTGCCTTCTGGGGGTCATACAAAGGCCCCAAAAGAGCCCATGTTCATTTTAGCCAAGCTGCCAGTGACGTGTGTCACTGTGTCATTACCGGAGCCAATAGGGGCAGAGAAGGATGGAGGATGTGTGGGTTTGAACCTGATGGGACAAGGTGGCCATTTAAATAGAATGACCTGGGGCCAAACTGTGACCTCAGGGCCTTTGGGCAGCAGTTCTTTCCACTCCAAAGGAGTTTCCGGGACTCCGGGTGCACCTGCCCCTGCACAGGGCATCCTCGGAAGGCAGGAGTGGCCGACTGCACAGGGGAAATGCCAAGTGCAGGTGGGGCTCCAGCGCTGAGAAGCAGGGACCCTTCATTACAAGGACACCTCTCCTCCAAGTCAGGGACAGCAAAGTGTTGTGACGAGGGTGTGGGTGGGTGCAGCTGCTGGTCAGGGTGCTGGGCGGGAGCTAAGGTCCCACCTGGTGGATAGGGACCTCGATTCTATGCCCGTCACTGCTGTGTGGGTTCTCAGGGGACCCGGACCAACATCTAAAGGCTTCCCCAGTTGTCACATGGAGAGGGCCAGTGATGGCTTGCAGTGTGGGTGGTCAGCTGACCACCACTCAGAGGGTCACCTGTCCCCTGGGTCAGCAGCCCTAAGGTCACGTGAGCCTGGCGTGGGGACCATCGGTCTCTGCACACCTGTGGGCTGGGCCCACACTGGCCTTGGACATTTTTGTGCCACCCTCATGCTGCCACCCCTTGTTGTCCCCCCAGAACCCTGACATCGTCCTGGTGCACTACCTGAACGTGCCGGCCATCGAGGACTGCGGCAAGCCCTGCGGGCCCATCCTCTGCTCCATCAACACCGACAAGAAGGAGTGGGCAAAATGGACGAAGGAAGAGCTCATTGGGCAGCTGAAACCCATGTGTGAGTAGCCTCGAGGGGGCCGGCCACCTGGCACCATCAGCGGGAGCCAGAGGGTCCTCCATGGCTTTGGGGTCCCTGGGGGTGGAGCCCATATGACAGATGGAAAAAGTGAGGGTCAGAGACACAAAGACACAGATCTAGGGTGGCCCCAGGTGGTGTCTCTCAGGCCACAGGCAAAAGAGAGACAGGAAGGAGGGCGGGGCTAGGACCAAGTGGTCTGCCCTGGGCGGCCCTGCCTGCCCCTCCTGCCTCGTGCGGGCTCTGGCCCAGCCTCCTGGCCCCGGGGCTGCCTGACTCCCAGCTGGGTGGTGAGAGTTGATGGTAATTGAGCTGGATTTCATTTTGTCAGCAAAGTGATGCTTTCTGAAGCATCTGTCAGGTGCAAATCACTGGATGCAAAACAGCGCGTGGGCCCCGGTCGCTGAGGCTCAGCCAGTCCCCGTTTCCATGGCCGTGGTAGGGCCCCTCGCTGGCCTCTCCTGCACCCTGACACCTGGGTCTGGGCAGCATGACCCCAGGTCTGCCTGACCCCGGAAGAACACAAGGCAGGTCCAGTGCTGGACAGGGGCCCACAGCACAGGAATGCAGATCACGCAGGCTGTCACCAAAACGACCTGGGAGACAGGGTCTGTGGGTCACCTGGGGCCAGGACCACCCCTGGAGCTGACCAGAGGGAAGACGCCGCTGTTGGGCACCACATTCAGAGAGCCATTGAAATGCCCTGTGCTGGGGGCCCGCAGTGAGCAGCTAATCCTGAGAGTCCCCTCCGCGCCCACATCGGGAGGTCCGTGCCGGCCTGAAGGACAGGAGGACGAAGAGCTACGCTGGGAAGAAGGCTTCCCAGCAGGCAGCGGCCCCTGGGGCTGGGGCTGCGCCCGGAGATGGAGCTTCCTCCCCTGCCCTCCTCCCGGGCCCTGCCTGAGACTCCGTCCACTTCTTCCTCACTGAAGGACACTGGACCCCCGGCTCCCACTCCTGGGCACAGCGGCCTCCTTTGGTCCCCAGGTTCTGGTCTCCTTGTACTTCCTGTGCCTTCCCCAGCTGGGCACTGCCTCTGCGGCTGCTCAACCCACCTCAGCTTCCAGGACACAACCTGCGGCCCCCCTGTCACAGGGGCCTCACAAACCACCTACCTGGAGCCCCCGAGGGAGACCCCAGACAGAGATCAGCCCCCCACAATTAAGCAGGGTGCTCTACAGAGCACCCAGATGCTGAGGAAGTGCTGGGACTAATTCCTGCTCCCTTCACGGCCCGGCAGGTGATGGCCCCTAACCTCCCTGCCAAATCTGAGCAGAAAGGGACTGGACCGGCTGTCCCCCAGGGGCCAGAGCAGCAAAGGCTTCTGGGGTCCAGGCCCCGGAAGCTGAGGCCTCCGGTGAGGCTGGGGCTCGGAGTCCTGCTTCAAATTGTGCCTGACCCCTCTGACCCATGCCCAGGTGGCTTCGAGGGGTGCAGACCAGCACTGGACACTGGGCTCTCCCGCCCATCACACCGGCTCCCCTTACTTCTGGGCAGGGCCTCAGCTGGCCCACAGCAGTGACCAGCCCAGGGCAGTGGGAGGAGCCAGAGCTGGGAGTCGGGAGGGGCCTGGTGGGTTCTCAACCTGGCTCTGGGGCCAGCAGCCCCGCTGTGTGCTCTCGGGCCAACTGGTCACCCTCTCTGTGCACCAGTCCCCCCACCGCAGAAAGACTCCAATGGCCTCTGCTCCAAGTCCAGCAGCTTCCAGCCAGCTCAGTGGGGCCTGATGGGCCTGGCTTCAAATCCCAGTGTCCGAGGTACAGAGGCTGCTGGGAGAAGCCTTGACCCATTTCCTGGAAAGTGGAGTCAGTTGGGGGCTTCTGGGTCACCCAAAGAAGCTGCCACAGGAAGGACGATGCCTGGGGCCTTGTTTTTGATGCTCAGTCACTGCTTGCAAAATAAGGGTCCTGAGGAGGACTCTCACACTGACAGGGTGGCTGGAGTCCAGGTGCTCATGTCACCTGTCCAAACCTCAGCGACACCGCTGGAAGGCAAAGCTGAGCCTCAAAGACATCTGCAGTTGAAAAGGGGACTTTTCATGCTGGCCTCCCTGGACCTGTCGTCCTTTCCTCTGTGGTCACCAGCAGGAGCTCCTCCCATCCCACGAGCAGACCGGGCCCCTTTCCCGTGACAGTCCCCATCCATGCACCAGGAGCCCTGGTCGGGCTGTGGCAAATGTGCCCAGATTGCGTGAGCCAGAGATTTGTCCCAGAGGTGCTGCTGAGGGAGGAAAACAGCTTTCCAGGCAGCGGCGGCCTCACCCTGCAGACAGCTCCGGACACACCGAGGCGGGATCTGTGACCATCTGCTCAGAACCCTGCAGCCATCGGGGAAATCACATAGAACGACACCAAACTCCCGTCTAGCCCATCACGCCTGGCTTGCTGGTCTGTTTGCAGGACCACAGGGAGCAGGGCAGCCACTGTGCATGGCCCTGGTGTGCGACACAGCCTGGGGAATCCCCCACCCTGGAGAAGTGACCCCACACTTGCATCACATGCTAGCGGGCTTGGGACAGGCTTAGGGCTCGGGAGGCGGAGGGGCGCGCGGAGCCTGTGCCGGAATCTGTGTGCCGCCGGCACTGGAGCCAAGCACATTAGCTTCATCACATTTTCACATAAATCACATTCCTTCAAAGACTTCACAGTTTGATTTCCTGATGTTTCCAAATTTCTCTGCCCTACAGCAGAGTTGTCAGTAGTTTAATCAAAATGTTGTGCTTATCGTTGGCGAAGGGAAAGTGACCCGCGGCCTCCGCCTCACCCGCCGTGGGATGGGGCTCCTCGTCCCCCTGCCACAGGACTCTCACGAGCCAGATTCATTCCCAGAACGCGTCTCGAGTCTCGCAACTGTGCCCTCTGGACGGAAGGGGTTTTCTCCTCAACCAGCAAGCCAGGAATGCCTCCTCCAGAGAAGAGAGCAAACCCAGGGAAAATACCAGGATGTCTGGTAGAACTCCCAGCGCCGCCAAAGAGCTCTTGTCTTTTACAATCCTTCTGTAGGAGTTGGCATATGGGTCCTGCTGTGGTGGTGAACACCGAAATAACAATGACTTCAGCAACACAGAGGCGTACTTTTCTTTCACATATTTTGCAGTTCAGGGTTGACAGGGCTTCTCCTCGGGGACAGGAATCGGCCACGGAGGCTCCTACCAGCTGGTTGCTCACCGTCCTTAGGTTGTTGCCCGTTTTTAATGGTCCAAGCTGGCTGCTCCAGCTCCTGCCATCATGACTTCACTCTCATCAGCGAGAAGAGGGGAAGAAAAGGCAAAAGGCGAGCATCTTCCCTTTGAGGATAGGACCCTGAAGGTGCACACGTCAATTCCACTCGTGCCATTGGCAAGATCTGTCATGTGATCACCTTTAATTACAGAGCAATCTGGGAAGTGTAGTTCATTGCCAAACAGGCTTTTAGGAATAAGATTCTGCGTGTGAATTAAGCAGGGTTGGTGGAGCGGAGCCCAGCCTGGGGTGAGCCGTAGGCGTCAGGTTTCTGGCCGGGTTCAAAGCCGGAGAAGATCCCACCTGAGGCCTGGAGTGTGCAGGACTCTGATGAGCTCAATGCGAAGCTGAGCTCACCCCGCCTGCGAGCTCCGGGCTCTGCTCCAAGGCAGCTGCCCGAGAGCACCAGCTCTGCGCCGGGGAGGCCCTCGTGCATGCCGGGCTGCGGGCAGGTGCGGTCCCCACCTCCCACAGAGCTCCAAGGTGCAGCTCTGGGCCTCAGTGGTTCTCAGCAACTGAGACAGAACCATCGCCCTCAGCTCCGCAAGGGCCCCCAGGAGCTGATGGGGCTACTGCCCACGGTGCCCCGGGAGTGCCTGCAACCGGGCTCTCTTGCTACTATTACTGGGCAGCTGGGCAGGGACAGATGCACCACCCTTTCCAGCGGACAGGTGGCACCAGTGCACCAGCCAGAGCGGGGCACAGGGTGTGGCTTCTGCCCTGTGTTCACAACCCCCCCGGGAGTGTGTGGGGGTCTTGCCCAGCCGTACCCCTGGGGTCCCCGATGACCCTGCACAGCCACGCAAGGCTGCATCACCCCTGGATCCCCACCCTCGGGGCTCAGCATCCTCGGTGGCACTGCAGAGCAGGCAGGAGGCTGACCGGGGCCCCTCTAGTCCCATGGCGCTGCACCACACCTGTATGTCCTATGAGGCCACGCACAGCCAGATGCTCACACAGTGGGGACACCCAGGGGACACCGTGGGGGTGCCACACTGCGAGGCTCCGGTGGCCAGCCTGCCCGACTCTCACCTCGAAAGCCACAGCTGTGCTCCAGGGTCTGAGACCAAGGGCCCTCCACCAGGCCAGGATGCATGCCTGGTGCTGCCCCCTGAGAAATGGCTCGGCCCACTGGGCACAGGGAACACAAGGGGAAGATGGGCAAAGGGATGTCCAGAGGGGCTGCTGCTGGCCAGAGGCCGGGCAGACATGCAGAGGTGCAGACCAGACCTCCAAGAGCTGCCCTGCCCTCCTAGCAAGGGGTGACCACGGGCCCTGCCTCCCAGGATCCCAGTGGCCATGAAATGGCCTCCAGAGGTGACACACAGTGACCAGACACAGCTGCCCCTGATGAGGACACCAGCAAGAACTCCAGGTATCCTGAGGTCCAGTTCCCACTGACTGGGTACCAGGCACACCCATGGTTTGCGTCAAGTTAGCCATGAAAGTCCTGCTGGGTAGTTCCTTGAGGCCACTTCCAGCCAAATTGGCCCAGGCCCTGGGGAAAGATGAGGCCTAGTGGACAGATACCCAGACCCCATCCTCAAGGCCACGCCCAGTGTCAAAACACCCAAGGGACAGCACTGGGCAGGAGCACTGGCAGAGAGCATGGGGCATAGGTGGTCCTGGCCCCGCATGCCCGGGGACTCAGAGCACAGAGGGCAGGGTGCCTGGGATGTCCTGAGGGAGGCAGGGCTTCATTCTGGGCTTGAGGAATATGTGGGACTTGGAGGAGAAGAGGGCATAAGGCAGTGCAGAAAGGAGGGCATGGAGGCCAACGCAAGTGCAAAGTGGAGTGCGGAGAGGACAGGTGCGTCAGCTCTGCAACTTACAGGCTGGGTGCGTGAAGGATGGCAGTCACCTTGTGTAGGAGCAGGCAGACAACATGTTGCACGGGAGATGAAAGTTGTGATGGTGAAGGGGCATAGCTATGTGGAGTGTGAGGGTGGAGGCCATATTGAGTGTGGAATGATGAAGGTCATGTCGAGTGTGGGGTGGGGGCCATATTGAGTGTGGCGTGATGAAGGTCATGTTGAGTGTGAGGGTGGAGGCCATATTGAGTGTGGAATGATGAAGGTCATGTTGAGTGCGGGGTGGAGGCCATTGTGAGTATGAAGGATTGGAGACCATATTGAGTGTGAAGGATGAAGGTCATGTTGAAGAGGGGGATGGTCATGTTGAGTGTGGGGTTAGAAGCCATATTAAATGTGAGAGCCATGTTGACAGTGAGAGAATGGAGGCCATATTGAGTGTGAGGGGAAGAAAGTCACACTGAGTAGGGTGATACATGGTCACCTTGAGTGTGGGAGATGGTCATGTTGAGAGTGAGGGAATGGAGGCCATATTGAGTGTGGAGTGATGAAGATCATGTTGCATGGAGGGTGGAAGCCTTTGTGAGTATGAAGGATGGACGTTATATTGAGTGTGGAGTGATGAAGGTCTTGTTGAGTGGCGGGTGGAGCCATTATAAGTATGAAGGAGTGGAGGCCACGCTGAGTGTGAGGGGAAGAAAGTCACACTGCATAGGGTGTTAGATGGTCATGTTTGGTGTGGGAGGGGAAGCCATGCTGTATGTGAACAGTAATAGGCATGTTGAGTGTGAGGGTGGAGGCCATATTGAGTGTGGAGTGGTGAAGGTCATGTTGAGTGTGAGGGTGGAGGCCATATTGAGTGTGGAGTGATGAAGGTCATGTTGAGTGTGAGGGTGGAGGCCATATTGAGTGTGGAGTGGTGAAGGTCATGTTGAGTGGAAGGTGGAAGCCATTGGGAGTATGAAGGATAGAGGCCACGCTGAGTGTGAGGGGAAGAATGTCACACTGCATAGGGTGATAGATGGTCATATTTGGCGTGGGAGTGGAAGCCATGCTGAATGAGAACAGTAACAGCCATGTTGAGTGTGAGGGTGGAGGCCATATTCCCATTGGTGATGGAGGCACGGTGACTGTGGGATGGAGCCCATGTGAGGGTGAGTTTGAGGGTGCTATTATGGCTCCCAGCTATAACAAGTAACAATCCCTGTTACCCTAAAGTGCAGCCTGCTGGCGAAGCTGAGTCTTGGCCCTTCACCACACTCGCAGAAAGAGCACTTCCCAGCCTGAGATGTGGGAGGGCCAGGCCAGTGGCTGCAGCAGCAGAGAGCCGAGAGGGAAGCGGGGACCCCACAGCCCGCCCTGGGCCTCTAGGCGCCCCCCCACACTGTCCCAGAGGCCCTTGCTGCTGCCAATGCCATGCGTTTGCTTGCAGACTCTAGGCATCTTTTGTTTTCTCCTAATTTTTCAAAGAGCAAAGATTCAATTGAGGGGGGGATGTGTTTATTTGTTTTGCTTTTTGCTTAGATTGTAATCCTGGCGATTATAGAATATCAAGAAGTAAAATCAACAAAGGCTTTGCTAGGTCTCCCGAGCCAGTTCCTGGTCAGTTAGCGCCATCTGGTGGCCATTGGCAGCAGTCGGCTCAGCGCTTCAGCCCGGCATGGCCTGGGACCTGGGATAGGGCAGGTAGTAGGGGTTTGGGGGTCCTGTCCTCCCATTCTGGAAAGGGGGCCCCAAGAGGATCTGGAGCACGCAGAAGAGGGCCCTAGAGAGATGTGCCTGTCCTGCAACCTCCTTTCCCTTCCCTCTTCTACTCAGTCCGTCCTGGTCAGACGCCACCCGGCTGACGGCGAGGTGGAGGGCTGAGAGCTGGGGAAAGGAGGTGGCCACACAGAGTCGCCCAGGAGCTGCCCTGGAGCTGCGGGTGTCGGGGGAAGCTGTCATTAGAAAGGGTCCAGGGTTCCCTTGGAGGCATTCTCCAGAGTGTCCGCCAGGAGTGAGGTTCTCAGAACAGGAGCAAGGCACCTTAAATCAAGCTGGGGTGCCTGGGGCTCATAGGGGCCAGCTGCAATTTTACCCCGAATCCACCAAGCCCCAGAGAGAGCTGGCTAGGTGCCCAGAGCAAGCCGTTCACCTGGAAACCAGGTGCTAAGACAGCAGGGCTTGGGCCCCGCCCCAATGCTGATTCCACCAATCAGGGCCAGTAGGCCTCAAGAACCTGAATCTCAGCTAGATCTTCAGCTGGTGCCCCAGGATCTCACCTCCACAAAACCGAGTCCGTCCCAGGCAGGCTCCAGTGAGAGGCCAGCCCAAGGGCCCTGTCCTGGACAGCAGGGTCAGCACCGCTTGGGGACTGCGGACCTCTCTGGGAGGCAGCTGGTCTCGCCCCTGGGTGGGTAAGAGGCAGGCATTGGAGCCATCACCCAATTTGTTATGGAAACTCTCCAATGGAGGCACTGTAAACAAGCACAAGGAATCGAGGAAGCACTTCTGGCTTTTCCAGGACCTCTGTGCCTTTCCCTAGACTCCAGGTTAAGATCTGCTGCCCTAGAAGTTTCCTCAGCTCGCAGCCGAGGTTTTGGTGCCAGGACATAGTGAGGTCTGCCAGACACTTGTTGATCTGCGCCGTGAGAAATCAATCCGGTGCAAAGAAGGAAGCCTAGCTCTGTCACCTCAGTCTGGGGGCAGCAGCCCAGCTCCCTGCCTGTCTCCTCAAGCCTGCCGCTCACTCAGGTGGCACAGGGACTGTCCACAAGGACTGGCGAGGAATTCCTTGTGCACTTTGCCGTTCCCTTGGGTTAGAAGCAGAGAGCAGGCAGGACCCTTGTACCTCATGGGCCCCTGCTTGTCCCAGGGCTCCTTCCCGCCATCCCCCAGCCTAGCACGTGGGTCAGTTTGGGACTGGCTCCCTTTGCCTCCTTTCGGGATCCTGGTTTGTTTTGCAAATGTTCATCTTCCCCTCTGGCTAGATTCCAAGGAGCTGAGGTGGCCCCCAAGTCTGGCTGAAAGGGAAAAGCACCTTTTGATTTCCTGTCTCCCAGGCTGCTTGCTACTGGGGCCGCTTTGGCTCTGGCTGTGGACCCCTGTGGTCGTGGAAGGCTGGACTTCTTCCTCTTCTCCTCCAACTCAGTGAGCTTTTTTTGCCAGGTGGCCTCCGGAGCTGCCACCCCGAGCTGATTCTGAGCCCTGCGCTGTACTAGGAGAGGGTCGGTTAAACGTGGAATTCTTGGCTAACACGTCGATCTCCGTATTTTAAGCCTCTCTTTTAAAAATTGAAGGCTGTGGACCACATGGGAGTGGAGAGGCGACATGGACCAGATGGAGCCTGCCCGGCTGCACACATCACCTCCAGTCCCCTGGGGGCAACTGAGTCCAGGTCCCAGAGCAGCCGAGCAAGAAGCAAGACGGAAACCGTCCAGAATGCCGTTCCCTCCTGCCCCCACTCCCCAGTGGCCTGGAGGTGTGGACAGACAGCTGGCCACTCCAACATCCATCCCTGCCATCTCTGCCCCAAGCTGGGCTGAGGCTGCATGGCTCCGGGGTGTGGGGGAACCCTGGAGGCGCCCTCCCTCCCTGCCAAGTGGTGCTTCTGACAGCACTAAACAATCACTCAGCCAAGGCCTGTGTCACTGAGCACCTTGGAGACTGCGTGGGAGGTCCAGCTTCAAGGCCAACGGAGGTCATCCTGTGCGGTCTGACGCTCCTCCCTTATGGCACTGGCAGCACCAAAGTTCCTGCCTCTTCCTCACCCCTGAGGTCTGTACCCCCCAAAACAAGGTGACCAGGGGAGGTTCTGCCCACCGGCCCTCGGCCTCTGCTGCTGTGTGGCCCGGGCCTCCCGGTAGCAATAGGGATCCCGATGGCCCAGTTCCCAGCAGTGAGACCCGGAGGTCTGGACTCACTCGGGATGCAGCACACAAGTCCCCATACCCGCCCTGGGTGCCCGCTCCCTCCCGGCTCCCCTCAGCCTCTGTACCTCGAAATGAGATTTCTGCAAATTCTGTCCCCAGGACCAATCGGAGGATGAGAGTTGAGTGGTGAGATGGGGAAATTGAATAGCATGTGGGTGTTTGGGTATGGGAAGTTAAATCTAATGAAAATTTCATCCAGTTGAACCAAGAAATCAGAAGCAGGGCCTTTATTCCTGTCAACAAGAATACAGTGAAAATTAAACCAACGCGGCTGCCATTTCCCATTGACCTTGTCGCCATGGCGACTGCCTTCCAGTGTCAACAATTTGCAGGAATCCAAAGGGGCTCCCGTCCACTCCTTCAGGGGCTCTCAGCCACCTCCCTCTTCCGCTGCCTGCATCGTGTGGGTCGTAAGTAAAGTGACCCCACACCCAGAATGGCCTGGGAGCAGCCCCATTTATATCATCACCTGGACAAAGGCTCACAGCTCCTCTTTTCCGTTTCCATGGTGACGTGGTTTGGACAAGTGAACCAGTCACCTCTTTACGGGCCTTCCTTGGGTAGCAGGTACGAGGTGGAAACACTGGATGGCCCGGGATGGGGACACTGCCACTTGTCCTTGTCACCTGCTGTGCCACAGCACCAAGAAACCTCTTCCTTTGCAAAGAGAGACCACATGTGAGACACAGTGGGGGCTGCCTGTGCCGTCGCCATGGAGACCGAAGCTCCAGCCGGACTTGCCCGTCATCCTTCCAGAAGTTACTGCCCCGCCGAGTGCAGGGGACAGGCGCCGGCTCCTGCCAGTTCCCAGGGCTGCCGTGGCCCGGAGGTCTTTCTGAGTCTCCTCTCAAAAGTCTTTCTCAATCCCCTTCCAAAATCCCTCCAGCCTGACTTTTCAGAGCAGACATCTGGGCCCTGCACTCTGGCCCACGTCAAATGTCCTGTGGGTGCCACAAAGGCAAAACCTCACACGTCCGTGCATCCTGTAGTCCCTTGGAGAACAACGACACACAGTCAGGTGAATGAGAAAGCAGCACCCATTTTAAAGATAAGGCAACTGAGGCCCGGAGGATCCAAGCCCTTCCTGAGACTGAACTCCAGTCCTTCTTCCCCTATGCCTTGGGACATGGGAAGAGGTTCGTCCTACCCTCAGGAAAGCACAGTGTAATGACATCAGGAGATGAAGCATGGGACCTCGGTGACCCCGTCTGTATCTCAGAAGACCCCCTCCCTGCTTCCAGTGACGGGATGTCCAGGCAAGGAGGCCCTGTCTTGGGATCACATGCTGCCTCTCAAACCCCCAGTGGATGGGATGAACCCTTTCTTTGGGACCTCTGTGTTTCCCAGAGATCTCCCCAGAGCCCAGGCACACTTCTCCCCCATCAGCTCCTCCCAGCTCCTCCTGGATCCTCTTGGGGGTAGAGGGCGAGTCTTCTTGCCCTGGTCGGGTAGGTGACCCGGCCAGGCCGCACTCACTCGGGCCTCACTGCTCACCTGGCCCAGCGAGGAAAATGATAGTGGGAGAGCCAGGGACTGTGATGTTTTTGCCCTCTACTCACCCTCTCCTGTGTTGGTCAGCTTTCTGTTGCTAGAACAAAATACCTGACTCTAGCAACTTAAAGGAGAAAATGTTTATCTTGACTCCCGTTTTCAGAGGGTTCAGTCCATGGTCAGCTGGCTCTAAAGAGAAACATCATGGCAGAAAGGTGTGGTGGTGGAGGAAACCTGCTCAATTCATGGCAGCCAGGAAGCAGAATGCAGGAGATGGACCCAAGGGCATGGGGGCAGGGAGCTGGTGTTGGCCCCAAGGTCATGCCCCAGGAGCCACGCAGACACATCCGGAAGTGCACTTTGCTGATTTCCTCAGCATCTCTCAGCTTCAGAAACAGCCTTGCACCTTCCTAGGCAGAGAGGGTGGGAGATGGAGCTGCACCCAACTTGAGAAGAGCAGTTCCTGGCCCAGCCCCAGAGGCTGAGCAGGGCGGGCTCCTCTTTAGTGAGTGGCATCTGTCTGCACTTGGTGGGACTCTGCTTCCTGGCATGGTCACTTCTCCCCGCTGACAGCCATCGGCCTTTCCTCACCACCTCCCAGCAGACCATTCCCAGGGGGACAAAGGCCGGGCGAGGGGTTCAGTGGAAAGGACTAGAATCTGCAGCTCCCCCATCCCATTTATCTGCCATGTGACTTGGGCAAGTCACTGCATCTTTTTGAGTCTTACTCTTCCCATAAATAACACAGGTGCGTAATTCTGCCTCCTCGGACCACTGAGAAGTTAGAGATGGCATCTCCAGTCATGGTTCTCAAATCAACTTGGGCAGCCAAGGCCAGAGTCTCTGATTCACTGGTCTGGGGCTGGCCTGAGAACATGCACTTCTAACACCCCAAGTGTGGGGCCACACCCTGAGAGCCCGCACCCCAGCCCAGGGGCCTCTCGCTGTCGTTTATTTTCGTGATGACGTCCGCATCTACGCCGCCTGGCATGTGATGTGTGTTCACTAAGTACCGTCTCTGCTGTTAGCGTCACAGGGACACTAACTCTGCTTTCAGCACACTGCGGGCACCACCTAGGAGGAACCGTGACACAGAGGACCTGGATGATTGAGAAACCGTCCACTCATTCAGTCATTCCACCAACCCTTAACATGCATCTACTGTCTGCCCCGCCTGGATCTAGCCTGGGGGACAGAACTCTCCCTCCTCGGGATTCAGACTCAGGCCCGGGGCAGGGATGGCCTGAGATCTGGAGACCCAGGAGGGCTGGGCAGGGCAGGGGGTTGGGGAACCTGGGGCTGCTGGGAAGGAGGGTGAGCTCTAAGCCAGCCCCTTGCACTGTGTGCACACACGCACACACGTGCACACACACACACACACACACACACACACACACGGGCAGGGCGCATCTCTCCTGAGGGTGGAGGAGATCTGGGTGCCTGCCATGGCATGAGCGTTCGTCCCCTCCACACTCGTGTCAAAACTTAGTTCCAGTGCGACTGTGCGAGAGCCGAGAGCTCAGGAGAGGTGTTGGCTGGCCGATTAGCGCCGCTGCAACAGGGCTCCCTGGCTCGGGCTCTTCCTCTTCGCGCGCTTAGGCTCTGCCAGGATGCAGCTAGAATGCCTGCGCCTTCTTCACCTCGGGCTTCCTGGCCTCAGGGCTGTGAGGAAGGGATTTTTGCTCCATATCAATCACCCAGCCTGTGGAATTCTGTTACAGCAGCACACAGCAAACCAAACCGCTGCCCTGACCTGGGGGCAAAAGTGACAGAAATGCATCAGCCTCACAGCTCCTGAGGCTGGGACCCAAGGTCAAGGTGACTTTGGGGTTGGCTTCCAGTGAGGCTGCTCTTCCCAGCTTGCAGATGGCCAGCTTCTTCCTGCATCCTCACATGGCCTCCTCACCGTGCTGCAGCACCCGTGTCTCCTAAGGCCACAAGTCCTATTGGATAAGGGCCCCACCCAGGTGACCTCATATAACCTCAGCGACCTCCTGAAAGCCCCACTCTCCAAGTGCAGTCACACTGGGCTCGGACTGCGACCTATGAATTTGGGGGATGCAGCTCAGTCCAGTGCAGGAGCAGATGGGGCTGTACCCGGCTCTGCGGCTTCCACACCCCAGGAGCCCTTGGCTGGCTGCAGCCCCGAGTGGGGTGAAGCCCACATCTCACTGGTCCTCTCTTCCACATCTCAATCACTCTCCTCCCAGCGGTCGGCTGCCTCTTGGGTAAATTGCTCATCGGAAGATGCTCTCCAATGCGTGGCCACATGCTGCTGTCATTGATTTCATTTTGATTATTCATATTAGCGGAGGCGCCGCTGCCTTGCCGCAGGTCATAATTAGGGTAAACATCTTCAACAGCCCTGGTCAGCACCGGAGTGGGCTGTCAGGCTCCCGCGACAGCAACCCCCAGCCGCAGCTCTGCCCACTGGAGCTCAGATGGCCCAGTCAAAGGCAGTGCAGGCCGCTGGCTGTGGGTGTCAGGACATCAGCTGGGCTGCTGGGGGCCCCACAAGAGGCAGCACCTTTAGGGCCCCAGTGTCCTGCTTCCTGGTGGCCCTCCTGGATGCCGGCATCCTGCAGAGGCCCATGCTGGGGCCAGCTTATGGCACACCAAGCGGGCTCCTCTCTCTCTCTCTCTCTCTCTCTCTCTCTCTCTCTCTCTCCCTCTCTCTCTGTCTCACCCAGGACCCTCTGCACCCCCTGGCCGGCCTAGGCCCCATGCAGGGGCGGCAGAGATGAGGTTCATGTCTGGGATTTGCTCAGCCAGGCTGGAACTCTCAGGCCCCCTCCCAGGCCCGGCAGGCTCTGAGCCTGGAATAAGATACAATGAACACGAGGGAACAGCTGCGACCCAGAGCGCCCGGGGCTGATTTTCTGGGAACCCCCTTTCCCACTCCCACGTCACAACCTCACATGGGATCAAGGGTCCGGAAGGGGCCAGCTGGCCCGCGTGGTATTAACCTGCCTCTGCTACCCAGCTCCCCTCGGAATAGAAATCTCGGTTCCCACTGATGCATTGCACGTCAGGAAGACGGGCATGACATGTGGTAAACACCACCCTGATAGTACTCGATATTCAGTGCTCGCCACTCCCCACCAGGGAGGAGGGGGCTCTGCACCCCGCCCTGCCCCCACCCGCACACTGGATGCGCCAAGACCATAGATAATTTGCATCAAGCATCCAGAAATTCTCTCCTTGCAATCTGCCACCCTTCACTGGGTTTTCACTGGATAATCTTCACGACATAAGGAAGAGAGCGAGAGGCAGAGAGGACGCAGCTGCTGTGCCCCCTCTGAAGGCGGCAGGAGAACCTAGACCGAGACTGAGACCGAGCTGCAGTCTCCAGAGCAGAGCTGCCTCGGGCGGAAGCGGGAAGATCCCGCCGGGCCAGGCCAGGGCTTAGCGAGCACAGCGAGGGCAGGGTGCAGCCAGGAGGCCCTGGGGCTGCCCTGAGAACGGCTCATCTTTGCAGAGAGCCGAGTTCAAATCCAGACAGGGCCTTGCCTGAGAACATCAGGTGACAGCTCAGTCCCCATAGGCAGGAGCTCCACGTAGAGGTGTTTCTGGTCCTGGCCCCAGAAACCCTGCTTTAGACTCTGCCAGAACTGTGTTTCCATCCTAGCAGTATGTAGGGAGTGCCCAGAGAGGGTGTTAAAAAGTACCCAGGACACCCCAGCCCGGGACATCAGAATCTCAGGGCTGGGGCTTGGGCACGGACAGGGTTGAGGACAGGCAGCCAGAGGAGGCCGCTGCACGTGCCGCAGGACGAGGGGGACCTCACATCCTGCACGCTGGCCCCCGGATGTGATCTGAGCTGTCATCTCTCCAACCTGAGCCTCTCTTTCCTCATCTGTAAAATCAGTCTTCCGACCAGGGAGGCCCCAAGCACCGGGCAACCACTGAGCCTGGCGTCTCTGAGCTGTCCGGGGGCTGCACTGGATCTCTAGGCGGAGGGTTCTGGGAGAAAAGGGCTCTGTGGCCATGACCAGGCTTAACAATGCCTGGCCCAGCCCTTTCCCTTCCAACTCCCAGGGCCGAGACACTCAGGGAGAATAAACCCAGCCCAGCCTGGTCGGCAGGAGCCAAGAGGCCGGGCTGCTGGAGGACGCGTTCCACTGGGGAGCCCCAGACAGCGAGCAGGGAGGGAGAGCAAACACCTGCCCAGGTGGGCAGTGCACCCCAGAATGAAAAGGGCCACACGCAGGGTTCTGAATGAAGGCATCTCGGGACCCAGAAGCCAGAGACGAAAGGCCACCATGGAGATGGGCTGACCGCACTCCCAGGCGGAGCCACCCTTGGGTCTCTCAGTAAGAAGCTCCCTTCTGCAAGTCGGGCCCCGCGGCCTGAGCCAAGCCCCAGAGCGGGGCCCAAGCTGTTTCTCTGGAGTTCTGCGTGAGGCATCACAGCCAAAACAGAAAGTGGGCTGTTCCTGCGCTGGTGAAGCCACTGTCCCTTCCCCCTGCACCTTGCCCCTTCCTGTTCCTGGGGTCTGGGCCAGGGGTGTGGGGTGCAGCATCCAATGTTGGTTCACGGGGGAGGGCTGGGCCGAGCAGGGCACCGGCTTGAGGTGCTGTCCCTCTCGGCCAGGTCTCTTGCAGCCACTGGCACAGCGGGGTAAGCCAGTTGATTTGAGACCCTCGGCCCTGTCCTGCCACCCATCCTGGGCCCGCCACCCAATCTCCGAGACTGCAGGGAACCAGGGTCGAGCTGAAACCCCAGGGCTGTGATTCTTGAGGCTGGGCCCTGAGGCTCCCGATGTCCTGGCCATGTGGGCCCTTGGGTTCAGTCCCTTCCTGTCCTGGCCCCTCCTGCACCCCCCAGGGCAGAGAAGTCTGTGCGGGGCAGGAAATGGTGGGGCCCCTCCAACACAGTGCTGGGGACAGGCCTGGGTCCTCTGAGCCTCCATGAGAGCCCTGGGGTCTGGCCCTTGAAGAGCCCCTTTGTGTCACTGAATTGTGGGGAAGCACAAGTAAACCTCCAGGCCATCTGCTCCCCGGCTGCATCATGGGAGAGGGAAGGGTCCAGGGCTCCCACCTCCCTCCTCTTCTCCCCTGCTGCAGCCACCCCTGGGCCCTCCAGGCCTGCCCCCTGACACCCCTGTCCGTCTCTGCCCTCTCCGCAGTCCACGGCATCAAGTGGACCTGCAGCAACGGCAACAGCAGCTCAGGCTTCTCGGTGGAGCAGCTGGTGCAGCAGATCCTCGACAGCCACCAGACCAAGCCGCAGCCGCGGACCCACAACTGCCTGTGCACGGGTAGCCTGGGTGAGCCGGGCGGGCAGGTGGGGGCTGGGCTCACGTCCTATGCGGGTGTGTAGAGAGGAGAGGGCGGCACCATGGCACCGATCACCCTGTACGCCTGTCCTGGGCAGGGACCGCGGTTTCCGGAGAAACAGCTTCTTCAACTAGGAACGGGCCAGAGGCATAGACTGCAGAGTCCAGCGTGGACAGGCTTGGGTCTCTGGGCCTCTGTCCACCACCGCAGGCGCCCTCCAGGACCTGCATTGCTACATGTCCTCAGCAGGAGGCCCACGTGGCCTGGCCCTGGGGTGTTTCAGGGACATGTACCCCCAAGTCCTCAGGACCACTCAAGCTAAACCTCTTTCTTTAACCTCTGTCTCCTCCAAGAACAGAAGGCACCTCGTGCTCTCCATCCTAACTCGTCTGCTTTTCCGATAATGGTATTTGCTCTCGGAAATGTGGTTCTCCACTCCCTCGGCTGCCTTAATTAGATATTTCCATCGGGGGTCAGGTCACTTCCCTGCGAAGTCTTTGTGCATTTAGGAGTCTTAGTGGGAAGGCTGTAACAGGATCAGATCGGGGAGAACTCACCCTTCTATCAAAATCGCGGTGACCCCTTATCGGATGGAATGAAAATAATGACAGAGTGGGTGCAGAGGCCACAGAGGGGGTGCTACAGCGAGACTTCCCAGGGCTGGGAGAGCTCAGCTCCCACGCTGTCTTCCTCCTGCCTCTGATCCACCGGGGCTGGGGCTGTCTCTGTCTCTGCTTAGGACCTAGAAGGATCTGCATCCTCTAAAGGGCCGAGCACAGCCCAGGTTTAGCCGAAATGGGGATCGAAGGTGTCAAACGCCATTCCACAACTGAGCAGGGCCTGGGATACTCTTTGGGGGCTGAGAGCTGCTCCCGAATACATCCTTTCTATGTGCTCCTGCCAACCCCTGGCTTCCAGTTCCAAGGGTGTGGGGGTCCTTATTGGGACTTCCAGAAGCATTGCGTGGCCCTAGAGCATTGTGTGGGAAACTGGCATGGGGGCAGGGACATGCCCACCATCCCTGGGCTGAGCCCCCTCACCAGCAGGAGCCCTTCCAGATGGGTGATGTCCATCTCTGATGGTGGAGGGGACTTTCTGGGGGGTGGGGTGAGACCCACCTGCCTTTCGAGACTTCCCAGTGCCTGTGCCACTGTTATTATTTGGAAAGCGCAGAAAGGATCGAAGCTCTCCAACCTTTAGGGGAGGGCCACAGAAGGGAAGGGAGACCCCAAGACTGGGGCTGAGCGGGCCCGGGACCCAAGTGACCAAGGGGCGGGAGCCCAGGCGGGGGCTTCGCTGGGGGCCCAGCTCTGACCCAGTGTCCATGTGTGCGTGAATGCGCGTGTGCGCGCCTGTGCCTGTGTGTGTGCGTGTGTGTGTGTGCGTGTGTGCCGTGCTCTGATCTCCACAGGAGCGGGCAGCAGCATGCACCACAAGTGCAACAGTGCCAAACACCGCATCATCTCGCCGAAGGTGGAGCCGCGGTCGGGGGGCTACGGGAGCCACGCAGAGGTGCAGCACAACGACGTGTCGGAGGGCAAGCACGAGCCCAGCCACGGCAAGGGCGCCAGCCGTGAGAAGCGGAACGGCAAGGTGGCCAAGCCGGCGCTGCTGCACCAGAACAGCACCGAGGTGTCCTCCACCAACCAGGTGGAGGTGCCCGACACCACCCAGAGCTCCCCGGTGTCCATCAGCAGCGGGCTCAACAGCGACCCGGACATGGTGGACAGCCCCGTGGTCACAGGCGTGTCCAGCATGGCGGTGGCCTCCGTGATGGGGGGCTTGTCCCAAAGCGCCACTGTGTTCATGTCAGAGGTCACCAACGAGGCCGTGTACACCATGTCCCCCACCTCTGGCCCCAACCACCACCTCCTCTCACCCGACGCCTCTCAGGGCCTGGTCCTGGCTGTGAGCTCCGACGGCCACAAATTCGCCTTCCCCACCACGGGCAGCTCGGAGAGCCTGTCCATGCTGCCCACCAACGTGTCCGAAGAGCTGGTCCTCTCCACCACCCTGGACGGTGGCCGGAAGATCCCGGAGACCACCATGAACTTTGACCCCGACTGTTTCCTCAATAACCCAAAGCAGGGCCAGACATACGGGGGCGGGGGCCTGAAGGCCGAAATGGTCAGCTCTAACATCCGGCACTCACCGCCCGCCACCGAGCGGGGCTTCGGCTTCACCAGCGTCCTCGCCAAGGAGATAAAGACAGAGGACACCTCCTTCGAGCAGCAGATGGCCAAGGAGGCATACTCCTCCTCCTCCGCGGCCACGGGCTCCAGCTCCCTCACCCTGACGGCTGGCTCCAGCCTCCTGCCGTCGGGCGGCGGCCTGAGTCCCAGCACCACACTGGAGCAGATGGACTTCAGTGCCATAGACTCCAACAAAGACTATGCGGCCAGCTTCAGCCAGACGGGCCACAGCCCCCACATCCACCAGACCCCCTCCCCGAGCTTCTTCCTGCAGGATGCCAGCAAACCCCTCCCCCTCGAGCAGACCGCCCACAGCAGCCTGAGTGACTCCGGGGGCAGCTTCGTGCTGCCCACAGTGAAAACGGAGGCTTCGTCCCAGACCAGCTCCTGCAGCGGCCACGTCGAGACTCGAATAGAGTCCACTTCCTCCCTGCACCTCATGCAGTTCCAGGCCAACTTCCAGGCCATGGCGGCAGAAGGGGAGGTCACCATGGAGACCTCTCAGGCAGCCGAAGGGGGCGAGGTCCTCCTCAAATCCGGGGAGCTGCAGGCCTGCGGCTCGGAGCACTACCTGCAGCCTGAAAGCAACGGGGTGATCCGCAGCGCCAGCGGGGTCCCCATCCTCCCGAGCAACGTGGTGCAGGGACTCTACCCGGTGGCCCAGCCCAGCCTGGGCAACAGCTCCAACATGGAGCTCAGCCTGGACCACTTCGACATCTCCTTCGGCAACCAGTTCTCCGACCTGATCAATGACTTCATCTCCGTGGAGGGGGGCAGCGGCACCATCTACGGGCACCAGCTGGTGTCGGGGGACAGCGCGGCGCTCTCTCAGTCGGAAGACGGGGCCCGCGCCCCCTTCACCCAGGCGGAGCTGTGCATCCCGTGCTGCAGCCCCCAGCAGGGGACCCTGCAGCTGAGCAGCGCTGAGGGGGGGGCCGGCACCATGGCCTACATGCATGTCGCGGAGGTGGTCTCAGCCGCCTCGGCCCAGGGCTCGCTGGGGATGCTGCAGCCGAGTGGACGGGTGTTCATGGTGACCGACTACTCCCCCGAGTGGTCTTACCCAGAGGTAAGCTAGCTGCCTGCCGCTGCGACTGCCACCTCCCCACCACTTGCCCCACCTGCCCTGGGTCCTGGGCCACTGGGCAGCCAGACAGGAAGCACCTGCCTCTGTGGGAAGCGCTGCACCGTAAAGTCACACCTGTCCCCTCCCTCTCGCCCCAGAGGAGGGGTTCTCAAACTGCACTAGAGCAAGCGGCTTCCAGATCGGGGAGTTTGGAGGCAGAGTGTACCTGCCAGCTCTGCCCGGAAGCCTGCTCTTTCCTGGCTTGTGTTAGGCCTGTCTGGGTTTGACTTTTTACTCCTTCCTTCCTTCCTTCCTTCCTCCCTTCCTCCCTTCCTTCCTTCCCTCTTTCTTTCCTTCCTTCTCTCTTTTCTTCTTTTTTCTTTCTCTTCTTCCTCTTCCTCTTCCTCTTATTCTTCTTCTTCATCATCTTCTTCTTTTTGGGAAAAGGGTCCTAGGGCTGCTTTAAAAACATTCAGAAATCACCTCCTATGTAACCTAGGTCATCGATACCCACCATTCCTATTTTGCTTCACTAAACCAAACAAAAATCCTCTCACCACACTTGTAAAGGAGGGCACAGCTTCTGAATACTCACTTGTGACATCCAAGACCTGAATGTGGCCCAGGCCCCAGCCTGTGTCACCCCACCCCAGCCCGCCCCAGAAGGCCAGCGTGGTCCCTGCAGATCTGACTCCGGGAATCCCTGCCGCAGAGCCCAGCACGGCAGGAGCGCTCACGCCCAGCTTCAGTCTGCGCTCACGGGCCAGGGGACCAGTGTGTAAGGAGGGGCCTTTGCTTTTTCTCTAAAGCAGACTGGAACAGCAGCCTCACTGTTCCCCGTGTACCTGATGCACAGGGCTCCCTTCTCCTCCCAGCCTGCCTGCCTGTCGGGCACTGGCAGAACAGCTGTCCCCTGAGGCCGGATGGGGCACTTCCTCTGCAGGAGGTGGCTGCTCACAGCTCCCTGGGGTCCACAGCCACATTCCCTAGATGCCAGGGCAAGCGCTGCTGCCGCTGCTGGGAGATCCCGGGGAGGGGCTCATCCTTCATCACCCTCCTTCCTTCAGACAAAGTTAAGACTCGAGGGTCTGTGTACGGTGCCCCCGGGAGATGCCATGGCACCAGGGATATCAGCCCAGCCTCAGGATGGGGCATCTAGGAAACAAAGCTGGTGTGACAGAGATCAGCTGCTGCCCACACGCATATAAACATGGGGAGGAAGGCTGGGGCGCCGGTGCGTGCCTGCAACCCCAGCAGTCGGGGAGGCTGAGGCAGGAGAATCCAAACTGGGCAACTTAGCAACTTAGCAACCTGTCTCAAAATAAAGACAAAAAAGATTGCCTGGGGATGGAGCTCAGAGCACAGGCCCTGGGTTTGATCCCCAACATGGGTGCGCACACCCACACACACAAATGGAGAGAGGCTGCCACATGCTTATGGTCAGGACTGTGGACCTGGCCCGAGTGGTCTGGATTCAAATCTGATCCATGACCTTGGGCAAAGTAGTTGCCTTTCCTGTCTCTAAAACTGGAGCAATACCCCCTCACGAGGCTTAAGGAAACAGTCTGAAGGGCTCTGAGAGAAGGAAAGGACTGGCCACAGTGGGAAGGCACAGCTGTCCTCTGAGCTACTCGAGGCTGACCCTGGGACCCAGTGTCCCCAGAGGTGCATGGCTGGGAGGCCGGGGACCCATGGCACTCCACATCCTAGAACTGCAGGAGCTTGGAGTCTCCCTGGGCCCATGTCCTGCAGCCCCTGGGTGGCCCAGGCCAGTACCCCAGCCTTCTTGGGCCCATGGCTCTGGCGAGAGGGACTTCAGCCAGGCTGGCTCCCTGTGGTCTTGGGCAGCTGCAATCCGGTTTTGGAGAGGCGGTTCTGTGTCTTGCCACGTGGGGGCGGCCCAGGCACGGCAAAAGTCAGGCTCTCAGGCACATCCAACCCTGGTTCTCGGGAAAGACTGCAGACTTCCCCTCGGGACGCAAAAGCAGCTTGGAGCCAGATGATTTAGAAAACAGTCCTCCGGGGCCCCACTGTGGCCGTGCTGTGAAGCCTCCAAGGTCTCAGTGGCTCTGACAGCCGCTTCCGCCTTGCCAGGTTCTCCTACCCAGGACACCGAGGCCAGGCCGAAGCAGGGGTCACCCTCTCCTCTACCCTCCAAGCAACAGCACCTTCTGCCCCGACATGCGTGTCCCCTCACAGCAGGATGTGGGAGGGAACCCCGTTTGTGCGCCAGTGGCATCAGGAGCCCGTGCTAGCCAGGCTGTCCAAGCCCAGAGAAAGCTCTGCGGCAGGGCATGCGGCTGGGGCCTCACTTCCTGGTCTGCAAACCCAGACTCAGGCCAAGGGGCCGCTCTGTGTCCCCACCCAGCTCAAAACCTCAGTTGTCCCCATGTAACAGGGGCACCATGGCTGGGCCATGCCCTGGGTCCACTCCAAATACCCTGCCCTCCCACGGGCCGCTGCCCTTTCTCCTGCGCTCTCCCCACCTCTCCACTCCAGGGGCAGCTGGTCACCCGCACGCACACACGTGTGAGCACACACACGCACACACACGCATCCCAGAGGCACCCCCGTGCCTCAGCATCTGCCCTGGTTGCACTGGAAACTGCCCTTCATCTCAGGACTCCCGAGGCACAGAGACCTAAGAGGCCATCTGCTGCCCCCTCCCTGTCCCCCACCTAACGCTCCTGCGTCACTTCCCACCGCTGGCTCCTGCCGCACCAGACACAAGAAGCTGTGATTAGAACCGTCAGGCACACGCACATCACCACCCATTCAGCACAGCCAGGCAGCGGTTGCCATGGGAACCGTCCCTTGAACTGATGGATGCTGAGGCGTCCTGCGGCGGCGGTTTCCATGGAAAAGGTCTTAATGTTCACCAGTAATTTCTGCAGCCCTTTGTTCCCCTCGGCAGCCCCAGCGTCACGCTAGCAGTTGCGGGTTGGGGTTATCATGGTTTTTTTCCTTTTTTCTCACATGGTAATTTTCAGCGGCCTTTTGAAGCCATGTGCTTCCACTTCACAGGTTCAGGGAGGATCCTGCCCGAGCTGGCCCTCAGGTCCCTCTGGACGCCCCAGCGGGGCCTCCGTGGGCAGCCCCTACCCTGCCACTTTCCCAGAGCTCCGCATGTTCCTAGGTCGCCGAGGGAAGATAGGGCCGGAGGTCAGTGTCCTTGGGCCACTTGCCTAAGGACATTCAGCTACTGAGGGCAGGGCAGGCCTCCTGCTTCAGAGCCCAGCCCCAGCTCTCTCTACTGCCCCCAAACTCGGGTCACACAGCAGTAAAGCGACCTCCCCAAAAGCATGCCAGCTCTAAGAAGGGCCCATCCAAGAGCAGGGAGAGGCCTGCAGTCTGAGAAAGCAAGTCCATCTCACCCCGGGAAACACCCGCAGCTGCTCCTGATGCCCTAGGGGCCGGACCTGGGCCAGGTCCAGGTTTGGGGTACATGGTGGGGAGCAGGATCTGTGTGCAGGCTGGGGCCCTGCAGAGCAGGGTGAGCAAAGCCAGGGACAGTCGGAACAAGAATGACGAAAGAAAGAAATAGAAAGAGAGGGAGAGAGAGGAAGGAAGGGAGGCAGGGAGGGAGGTCCAGCTGGCCCGGGGTGCAGCGGGGAAGCTGGGCTCTGTCCCTTCTGCCCAGGAGTAGGAGGACGGGGAGCTCGGCCGCTGCTGGTCTCCGGCAGCGCCTCTCGGCCTTCTGCAGCCTGGACGCCAGGTGGCGCTCTCCGCCCTGGCCAGCAAAGCTCTCCGCCCCCCTGCGGGGAAAGGTGTTTACTTGTTGGGGGTGGGGTGGCTGAGCCTCTGGGGTGGGTCCACCCAAGGTTAGCCAGGAGAGCCAGAGGCCAGCGCCCCCGCCCTCTGCATCCCCGGGGAGAGCCTCCCTCCACCAGCCGTAAGTAAGAGAGGGACCTCGAGCGCCTCGTGCGCCCGGAGCTCAGCGACTGTGGAGGTGCTGGTACTCACGGCGGGGCCCGGGGCCCTGCCTGCACCCGGGCTGCCCGCGCGCGGACGTGAGGCCTCGCCCTCCTGGCCCGGCGGCACCCGGCTGACCCGAGCCGGAGGTCAGGGAGAGCGCAGGCTTTGCGATGCCCTCCCTCCCTGGGTGCTGGGGTCCCCTGGGGGCGGGGTCCCTCCCCGGAGCTGGGGACTGTCATCGAGGCCCCTCGGGACTGGGCTGTAGGGTCGGCGCCGTGCGCGCGATGTGCGCGCGCCCTCGAGGCCCCATCTGTCTGGGCGCGCGCGCCACGGTGGCTCACGGGCCGGAGGCTGAGTCCCCACCCCGCGCCTCAGACTCTGGGCTGCTGGGGCAATCTCTGAGCCTCTCCAACTCAGAGCCCTTCACCCCTTTTTTCTGTTTAGTCTTTCCCTTCCCTTCTCTGCATCCTCCCCTTGCCATATCCCACCATGGCCTTCGGGCTCCTGGTGGGGGGGTCCCCTCCATTCTTCGGGAGAACATCTGGCTCCTGGGACAACACTAAGATTCTCAGACTTGTTCTCCGAACTTGGGAGTTTGCTCCGTGGCTTAAGAGAATGCTAGAAGGTCCCCTGTGTCCCTTCTCCTCCCTTCCCAGCCCCCCGCCCCTGACTAGCCAGTCCTCAGGTGCCCCTTGGGCTGAAAAGGTTGGAAAAACTCGATCCCCTGCTGCCTGGAACTCTGGGCTGCTTGGGACAGGGTCAGGGTGTTGGGTATCCCCGAGGGAGGCTGCAGGACCTCCTGAGCGTCAGGGTTGGACAGCTGCCCCCCTGTCCTCTTCCTGTGGTCCTCGAAGTGACTCTGAAACTCCTGGGCGCCTCCTTAGAGTCCAGGTGGCTGTGGCCTGGAAATCTACATGTTTCAGCCTCCCTTGATCCCAATCTGAGCACACAGGGGCAGGGACCTTCTTGGTGGCTCCTGCTTTATCTCTGTCCCTCTCTGTCCCCTCTGTGCTCTCCAGGGAGGAGTGAAGGTCCTCATCACAGGCCCATGGCAAGAGGCCAGCAATAACTACAGCTGCCTGTTCGACCAGATCTCAGTGCCTGCGTCCCTGATTCAGCCCGGGGTGCTGCGCTGCTACTGCCCAGGTGAGAAACCCCCTCTTTCCTTGGCCATGTGCGTGGGTGCCCAAGAGCATCAGACCAAGAGGCAGCTTTGGGGGGACCCTATATCAGACAGGAACACCACGCATGCTCCGCTGAGATATTAAAGAAAACAGGAGCAAGGGATGATTTGGAGAACCAGCGAGCCAGGGGACACACCCAGGACCAGCTCCCTGGGGCAGGCTGCGCTGGGGCTGCTCAGAGGGGCTAGACAGTGGCTGCCCGTGGGCCTGGAGGCCACCTCTGCAGCAAGGGAAACCTCTCCCCCACTGCCCAGGCCGTCTGTCCCAGTGGCAGTTCATGCAGCCACCCGGGGCCTCGAGCAGATCATGGGAGGTATGCGGAGACCTGGCACCAGGCGGGGACTGTAGGAACTGGAAATGTCAAACTAAGAATAATGCCCACACGTTCCTTTGAGAGTTTCATCACCCACCCAGGAAAAGGCGCAGTGGCGTCATTGGCTTCCAACTTCAAGGCCTCAGTGACCCTCCAAGAAAGCCTGCCAGGAGGCCCCTCTGTGCTGTCCCCTGTGGCTCTGACCTGTTCCTCCCCTCCCCCCAAGGCTTCATCATCATCTGCTTAGCTTGGTGTCCTTGTTCATGTCCTAAGGAAGCTAGGACATGCTGCCCCCAGAGGTCACCTGCCTGGACCCCCAAGGCCCACCCAGCCCCCATCTTCCCAGCAACCCCGCTGGGTCTGGACAGCAGCCACCCCAGATGCCAGCCCAGGCCGGATCAGCCTGTCGCCGTGCAGGAGGGCAGCATGTTACTGAAGTGCCCACTTATCACCTGCTGCTGGACGGGGACTCACCCCAGCCTGTAAATAGATGCCGCTTCCTGTCCCTGGCCTGGCTGAAGACCCAGACCTTGCCCGTCCTCGGTTACCCGACCCCTCCAGGAAATAAATAAAGGACTTGCCTTCTGGATGATGTCCCAGGTCAGACCTGGAGAATCCTGGGGACTGGAGCCGGTCACCTCTGCATGTGTCCCAGCCGACCAGATGTCATCTGTGTGACTTTGGCTGGAGGTTGCCTCTCCAGGCCTCAGTTTCTACATCTTTAATGAGAGCACCGAGCGAGAGAGCTCCTGAAGCCCTTGGCTCAGGTGCTGGATTCTGAAGGCTCCACCCATCGATGAGATCTTCACTCCTCTATCCCAGGGCAGAGCAAGAAGAAAGCCAGGGCTCAGGCAGTTCTCCTGGTCCCACGACACTTCTGGTCAAGCCACTGCCTCGCCCAAGTTGCTCAGCTCCTCTAATGGAACAGGCGTCAGAGCAGAAGCCACAAGGCTCCAAGGAAACTGAGAGTTGGAGTCCCCCTTCTGGGGCTCCATTCTGTTTTGTGGCTAACTCCACAGAGGGTTTGGGGACATCTCTGTCTCAAGGCCCACATGGAAGCATTGCTCTGGTTGTATTCACTCATTCATTCATTTCCTCATTTGCCAAATGGGTTTTGAGTATCTCCTGCTTTCCTGAGCACTGTGAAGTCCCCGGAATGGTGCAGGGAATAAGACCCAGCCCCTAACTGGGACCCTGACCCCAAAGAGCCACCAGTTCAGGGAGGAGGCCTGGTACGATTCAACCACTGTCCTGGGAGGAGCTGCTGCCTGCTCAGGGGCCTTGTCTCAGTCTCCCCAAGGGATTGAGCTGGGGCTGAGCCTTGCCAGAAAGGGCTCAGAGGCTGGGGAGCACAAGTCAGGCTACCTCAGGGGCTGGGGATGGCGCAGGCCAGGCCGGGGCAGAGGGAGTGCAAACAACCACTGCCCACAGCCTGGTGCACCCGCCCAAGCCGAACAGGCCCCACCGGAGAGCCGGGGTCAGCCCAGGCTGTTCCTACCCCAGCAGCAGCAGCAGGGGACACACAGGTGTAGACTTCGTCCTCCACTAGACCCCAGGGCTGCCCCAGGTCAGGATGGACGGAGCCGAGTGTGAGGTTGCAGGAAAGAGGCAGCTGGACTCGGGAGAGGATGGGGAAGCTACCGAGAAGACTGCTGGCCGGATGCCCACCCTGGGTTCCAAGGAGGTCGCAAAAGGACCAAGGGCCACTCTTTAATGACAAGAAAGAAGGCTCCTTCCGGCCACCTATTTCCATTGCTTTCCGGAAGGGGCATTACAAGACAATCCCCAACCCATTCCAGCAGGGACAGGTGTCGCAAGGCTGGTGTCACCTTCAGCAGGAGGCAAAGCACACATGGCTTGGACAAGAGTGGCAGCAGTGGAGACGGAGAAGAGCAGATGGAGCCAGGACTCACTGATGGACGAATGAGCAGGAGAGAGCGGGCGGCCATGGGCCTGGCACCCAGGAGGCCGGGGCTGGTCCCTGCACTGTGTCTCTGGGGAAGTTGCCATCACCCAGCGTCGCTGCAGAGCGCTGGTGCAGGATGGCCTGGAGACAAACAGCAGCCTGGGAGGGGCCCTGAGCGGGGATTCCCGGCACCAGAGCCTCCACTCCCCTGGGGGCGGTGTGGCACAGGCTGAGGGGTCACATGGGGAGGCGCGCTGATAGCCTTCCTTCCTGCTGGTTAACCAGGCAGATCTCCAGGGAAGATGAGTGACCGCGAGCTTGGAGCTCTGCCCAGGGTGCTGTCAAAGCCATGGGAGGTTCTGGACTAGGTTAGAGCTCCACTGCGGGAGGTCCTGTGTGACCCCTGCCGTGAGGCCTGTGGCTTCAGGTTGGCTGGAGCCCACGGATGCAGCCAGGGCAGGAAGCACAGGAGAAAACCCATGGGTCAGCCTTGGGCAGTCATGTCCCCCAGGCTCGGGCTGGGAACAATGGGAAGATGACCACTGCCTTACTACATACATCTGGGCTGGATGGAGGCCAGGGGTCAGTGAGGTGGCTTTCTCATCGGAAGTGGACCCTGCAGGTGTCCTTGGTGGGGAGTGGAGCTCTCTCCTGTCCTAGGAGCAGCTGACTTGGCATCTTCATCCTCTGAAAACCGAGAGCCCAAACAGTAACGTGAACCCCACATGTCCTTCTTGGAAATTCAGTCCAGGGAGGCTCTCGGTCCAGAAAACCAGTGCAGAGAAAACAGAGCCCTGACACCTACCAGGGAACGAGACCTGCACGCCCATCATGCCCTACGGGCCATCTTCAGGGCCACTGGCTGTGCCCCAAGATAGTAACAGCACAGTGGAGCAGCAGCCTGCACCCCAGTGCTGAAGCAGGGCTCACTGCCAGTAAGAACTTCTCATCCATCTACCCAGTGCCTTCAGTGTTGCTGAGCCCCGGGTCAGGCCGGAGGAGTTAGTGAGACCCGCAGGGCGCTGCTCTCCTGAAGCATCTGGTAGTGTGCCGCCAGCTCAGCACCCAGGGGGTCACTGCGTCTCACCCTGGCTGGGGCCGGAGCAGGAGGCACTGCCGAAGCGCTTGCTTCCAGCAGGGAGGCCGAAGAACTTCTAAAACCACGTTGGTGTCACGTTTAGGGAGTCAGCACAAGTTTGCAGGAAAGGGTGACGCAGACCCAAGGCAAACGGACCTGCACTCTGCCTCGGGTGCAGGAGTCGGGGAGAAGTCGGGAGCCCCAGGAGGGCGTGAGGTGTCATCCATTCATTCACTTCCTTGTGCAGCCCTGTGTGCTGAGCCCCAGTCCCTGCCATCCCAGGAAGCTGAGCAGCAAGCGGGCAGCTACAGTACGGGAGTCCCAGGCACCTGCTGGACCTGGCGGGCAGAGGAGGCTTCTAGGGGAGGTGTCACACTCAGGCCTCGGGGACTGAGCGGGCCCAGGCTGGGCTAGAGAACTCTCTGACTTCTCTGTCTTTCGCTTTCAGCCCATGACACGGGTCTTGTGACCCTACAAGTTGCCTTCAACAACCAGATCATCTCCAACTCGGTGGTGTTTGAGTACAAAGCTCGGGCCCTGCCCACGCTCCCTTCCTCCCAGCACGACTGGCTGTCGTTGGACGGTAAGGACGGCGATCGGGTCACCTGGAAGGACACTTGATGCGCACAGCATGAGAGCAGGGGCAGGTCCCAGAAAGGGGGTCAGTGTCCCTCAGCGGGGGACCTGCTGGGTCCTCACTGTCAGGCCGATGAATGTGTCCTCGAGCAGCCTCTCTGTGGCCATTGGCCAGGCCCAACCTAGATCTCGGCTCTCCCTGGGGCGGGGCCGCCGTGCAGGAGCTTGGCTGTGACTGTGGCTCCTGCCGAGGTGGCTGCACAGCTGAGCAGGCCCCCGGAAGCTGAGTGGTCCCACACTGGACGACCCCAGGCAGCAGGGTCCAAGCCCCTGCTGCGCCCTCCAGGGCTGTTTCCTCCTGGGAGGAAAGGGGGACTCCTGGAGGCAGTGCCAAGCTGCCCTTGCCACCCGGCCAGGTCTCAGGAGGTCCCCACGCTGGAGAGCCCAGGCTGAGCCCCAGACAGGGCAGGCTGTGGGAGGGATGGCTGTCTGTGACTGCAGGGTCAGGGCGGGCTGTAGCGTGACCCTCAGAGCAGTATCCTGCCGGAGCCCTCACGGCCCTGGGGTGTTTGGGTCTGGGCTCAGCTGCCTCTGTGCCCTCTGACCCTGAAGGTGCCCCTGCCCACCCACAGTACCCCTTTTGCCTTCTCACCTCTGCCTTGCCCTTGTGACTGGCTGTGGGGACGTGCCCTGGACAGCTCTCCAGAACCCCTCCGTGTGCAAACCTTGACCTTCCCCAGGCTCTGCCCCAGTGGTGACAGGGTGCCCAGCAGCCCCCGGCGGATGAACGTCAGGAGCTATTTCCAGAGGTGGCTTTGGGTCAGCAGGCATCTGCGCCCTGGCGGTGGCTGCCTGGGAGCGCTGTGCCGGCCTTGGCAGCACCCCCGGCCAAGGCCGGAGCCAGGCGGAGCCGTGATGGTGGCCTGCAGTATGTAACAGAGAAGGGCAGGGTGACCGGGGGCTCCCGTTCAGGAAATCCGGTTTCAGTTCTGCAGAACAAATGGGCAATGGAGCTCCTCAGGGAGCTCTGCAGAGGCCTGGCTCTCCCCGAGTGACCCGGTCAGGCTCACTGGGGTGAACAGAAGGCTGCTTGGGCCTTGGAGAGGGAAGCTTTTCATGGAGCAGAGTCTCAGCCAGGCAGGGCCCTGAAGCTTAGGAAAATACTCCCTGGCCCCTGGAAGCCCGGAGAGCAGGCTGCATCCACAGGTCACCCGCTGGTCACCCACTGGTCGCCGTGGAAAAAGAGCCTTAACTGCTTTGTGACCGTATTCCTGGGTCTTACGCCACACCAGGCCCCTTGTGAATGGGCCTGCTGCCAAGCTGCACACCTGCTCGCCAGCTGTCCCCTCCCCCAGGACTCTGGCCCCTGACCTCAGTAATCCTCAAAGCGGAAGTTAGCGTCCCCTGGCCCGGGCAGGACACACGGCCTAGATGGCAGGTGTCAAGGCCTGGTCAGCTGAGCAGCGGTGGCCTCTGTGTTACACTAGCTGGGTGCTGTCAGATCACTAGCTCCGATCTGGCTCTGCTGAACTGGCCTGGGCCAGCCTGGTGGCCTAGGGAGCATCTGCGGTGGCCCGGGTGCCCTATGGAGAGGACCGGGACTCTGTGGCCCCGTCCCCTTGGGTCTGGGCCAGGCATCATGTCACGTAGTGGGAGAGAAGGGAGGCGGGGGCAGAGGAACTCGAGAAAGTGGGGTTCCCTGTATTTCTTTTCCTCTCAGTGTATTCAAGGGGCTCGCCCACCCAAGGCCTATGTTTCCGGCCTTTTACCAGCTTGACCATGAGGGGAGCGGGCCAGTGCCGCACCCCATAACCCGTCCCAGCGCAGAAAGGGCAGCTGAGACGCCTGCAGGAGGGCAGGGTCCCCGGGCCTGGCCGTGTGCTTGTGTCTGGGCAGATGGTGCAGCGACCAGGCGGCTCCCCCCTGCCTGCCAACCGCCGCGTGGCTGAGCTCCTAGGCTGGGTCCCTCCGCCCCCAGCGCCACCGGGCTCGTTCCCATCCGAGTCGTCCGCCCGGGAAGCCGAGCCCAGGACCGCAGCGGCGGCGGCGGAAGGGGTGGGGGCGAGGGGGCTGCAGCGCCGAGCGAACTGGGGCACGGCGGCCGAGCGGCGCACGTGCACACACACGGACACACGCGCACACGCGCGCGCTCCCGCCCGCCCGGCGCGCAGCCGCAATGCAGGGCCCTGCGTGGAGACGCGGGCGGCGCGGGTCCCCAGGGGCCCTGACTGCCGCAGGACGGCGGGTGTGGGATGCTCGGGAGAGCGCCGCGCCGCGCAGGAGCCCTGCTCTCCCTCCTCCGAGCCGCCTCTGAATCCTGGAGGCGCTCTTGCCCCTCCCCCCTCCCGGGGTGGGGGAGGGGCAGTGTTTGCGGACGAGAATTTTCGCCTTCGCGGGATTTAAACAATGGTCTTGTGCGCCAGCCTGGAGGCCGGGTGGGGGGGCCTGGGCCGAGCGCGGCGGAGCCGGTGCGCGCGCGTGCACGTGCACGTTCACGTGGGCGGCTGCGGCGAAGCCTTTGTCCCCTGGCGCAGCTTTTGTCTGCGTAGCCCCGCCCAGCGAGGGACGATTGTCCTCTCAGAGGGGCTGCGGCCAACGTCCCCAAACCCTAAACTGGGATGCAGTCGTGCTGGCAGAGACCCCCCCCCACTACACACCAGAGCGCTGGGGGAGGTGGAGGAAGGGAGAATCGGGAGGAGGAGGCGCAGCACCCCGGGGGAGCTCTGCTTTCTGCATCTCGGGGCTGCAGCGCTGCTTTCCACCCCTAGAGACTTTCCACACCCTATCCCGACCCCCGCTGTGAACTCTGGGGCCGAGATCAAGTCGGCCAGAGCCCCCTTTCCCCGCGCCTGGGGTGGCCCAGCGTAGGTGGCCGCTGGTTTGTGACGTGAGTGCGCTGGTGAGTTGAATGCCTGTGAGATGAAAGCGAACGCCCACGAGACACATGTGGAGAGCTTATTAATCCAGTTTAGCGGTCAGGGCCGCTTCCTGAAGAAAGTGACCCTCTGGGGGACCCAAAGCCCTGTAGAGGTCAGCCAGGCTCCCAGGCAAAGAGGGAAGGAGTGTCCCATGAAGAAAGAGGGGCGGGGAAGGGCAACTGTCTTTGGCGGAGGCTCTGCAGAAACTGACGTTGGTACCCTCTCTCTCCCAAGGGTCCGGGCTCAGAACAGATGTCTCCAGGGCCTGACCATAGGCCGCTGGCTCTGGATCCCAGGCAAAGCCGTTCGTTTGGGCTTACAGGGGGAACCGCTTCCGGGCTGGAGGGAGACAGGCCATGGCATTTACCGGGGGACCCCCTGAAGAGGGCCTCTGGGACGTGTCACTTCCGCCTGCAGTGGCCTGGTGGCGGCAGCACTTCGCTGAAAGGGGGTGTCTGTCTGTTGGGGATGTCCTGCCTGTGCCTGTGTTTGAAAAGAGAACAAACCAGGCCATTTGAACTGCAGCTGTGTGGCTGAGGGGGTGGGGCGGGCACTCATCTGGTCAAGGGCACGGGGACACCTTTAAGTGACCTCTGTCCTGGCAGCGAAGGTGAGTGAACTGCTGTGTCTTCTCATAGTCATCGGATCTCCCCAGCCAGGTTGAGAAGGTTCAGCCCCCCTCCCCCCCACAACCCTCACCCCGTTGGGTTCCTCGGAGCCCCACTAAGCTGCTTAGACGACTTCTGTTGCTTCTCTGGCCACTGAGCCTCCTGCCTGGGTGAGAGGATTGGATGGAGACGTGGATGCAGCTTTTCCTGGGCTGGACTGGTCACCCGGGCAGGGACCTTTTCATCTCAGACAGCAGGGGGAAGCAGGGATTGAAGGCTTGAACCTTATTCACACTGACTGGTCCAGCCTCAGAACGGAGGTTGTTCTCGACCTCTGAGGCCCTTGGCTCTGGGTGAGATGTCTGGGAAGCCAACCGAGAGCCTGCCCCTATGTAGGGAGGCAGTGACGAGGAAGAGCAGGATGTGCCCTCCCAGTTCCTGGTGCGGCCCTGTCCTCTTGCTAATGGTGTAGCTGGGGCTGTCCCAGCTGTGCCCATCAGGGATGAGGGACCACCCTGACCTGGATGTGGAGCTGTCTAGGGACAAAGGAGAGGCTGTCCCAGCTGTGACACGGGTCTCCAGGAGACCATGGATGCTTTCAGGGTGGCATTCCCAGGGTTTCTGACAAGAGGGTCCCTGCCAGCTCCTCCTGGGCTGTCCCCTGCCACCGTCCCATCCAGCCCACCTGGCAGCCACCCTTGGCAGGGCCTACTGTGTAACATGGGAAAGATCAGGAGTAGGCAAACCAAGGATCATACAAAGATACAGAGGGAGAAGGGACAGAAGATAAGTAACTCAGTTGTTAAATAATTTAAACTATTGTTTTATTAAGACAATTAGGGCTTGTTTTATGGCATGGGGTACAAATTTTTTAAGGTAGGACCTCATGGGTGACTTGTCTTGACTCGGAGAGTAGCTTTGAATGACACCCACTGTCAAAGCCCAAGGCCCCTGGCTCCCCTGCTCCTGCCTCTAGGGGCACTCTGGGGGCTCAGGGGCGTGGGGAGCTGGCCCTAATGAGAAGGGTCGTGTCCAGAGCTTTCGCTGAGAGCCACCTAGCATGGGGTTGGGCAGGCGCCAGCTGGTTATCACGAGTCTCTGGATGCTTCTGCATGCAGCCATAACCTGAGGGGCTGGTGACACCAAGGAAATGACTTGAGGCTGAGTAGCAGGAGGAGCGGCCCCCAGGAGCCAAGCCCTCGTCTTGCGGCAGGGCCTGTGTGCCGGGTGGACACGCTTTCCTTAGCATCCAGTCATGGAGAGCAGTAGCTGTTGGGGTCCTCAAAGGACCAGCTGTTGCCCTGAGCCAGGGACAGGGTGGGGGGTGCCATCCTGCGGTTTGTAGCTGGGGCTGCACCACATGCATCTGTATAGCAATGCTGGTCGCCTTGGAGCTGGTCCCCACACAGCCTCCGTGCAGCTGTGACCGATGATGCCCTGCGGAGAGATGGCGGCCTTGCCACCTCCTCCTGAAGGTTAGGACAGGAAGCAAAGCAGATGCTGTAGAGGGACTTGGACAGGCCCAGGCTGCTCTTGTGGTTTCCCAGCCCCCGTGGACCACGTAGCTCACTGAAAAGGCTGAAGGCCAGAGGCTCTCAGTCTCCAGTGGGTAATGCCAGCCTGCTTTCCCCGGGCCGAGCATTCACTTCCTGCCATGCGGTTATCACTCGCTGTCAGCAGGGCTAGGCTCCCTCTCCGGGCTGCAGGGAAGAATCATCCCCATCCTCTCCCATCCGCTGCTGGCTGCTTACAACCTGAGGCTGGCCTTGGCTTTTGAGGTCTCTGCCTCTACTGCCATGCGCCTGTCTTCCCTCCAGGAGTGTGTTTTCTGGTGAGGCCGCCAGTCAGTGGACAAGTGCCTACCCACTCCACTGTGGACTTAACTCATTTCCTCTGATTCACTCATTACAAAGACCCCATTTCCAGATAAGATCCCGTCCTGAGGTTCTGAAGGACAGCCCAGCACAGCACCTCTTGGGGGCCTGGACCCAGAGCATCCAGAGAGTATGGGGTCTCTGCCAGCCCTCGGGCCTTGCCGAGGTCACAGCTGCTCCCCATAGCCCCCCAGAAGTATCCGGAGGGTTTGCTCTGCCGGGCTCCAACCCTGGGATGTGGTGTAGACCAAGTGCTGCCCCATCTCTGGGGGCTGACTCACAGTCCTTCCTCAGAGGTGACCTTTCGGAAGGGGTACAGTGAGAAGCAGAGCTCCCCTCAGCCTCGATTGCACGTTGCGTTCTCCACTGTCCGTCCTCTGCCACCATCATCCTTCAGCCCCGAATAATCCCACGTGTCCTAAACTGTCTCCAGGCCAGTCGTCCTTCTGTTGTCCACTAAGGATGTATTAGGGGTCTGCTGTGTGCTGGACACTGGAGCTTATATCCCAGTGGGTGGGAAGATCATGGCTAGGTGACAAAGGACAGTGTCCAGTGGTGACAGGCACAGGGTGGTCAGGGAGAGGGGGCCAGGGTGGATACTGAGGTTGGAGGTGAAGGGGGCTCTACAAGAAGGAGATGGTGAATGATGAGGATGAGCCAGCACCCTAGGATCACTGGATGAACAGTTGAGGTAGAAGGATTGGCAAGAGCAAAGGCTCCAGGGGGCTAAGTAATCTGACACGTTGGAGGAGCTGGAGAGGCCACAGGGGCTGCAATAGAAGTGCAGGAGTGAATGAGGCAGCCAGGAAGGCCACATGGGATCAGGCCACATGGCGTCCATCCCATCATCCAGTGCAGGGAGCCGGGGTTTCATCGTGAGGTCAGTGGGGAGCCTCCTGGACAACATGTCCACGTGCTCGGGTGTATGTTTCCAAGGCCCTGGCTGCTGTCTACAGAACGATTTCACCTCCACTTGCAGGGAGCCCCAGGTTCCGTTTAGACCAGAGATCATAGTAGCTTTGACAAGGCTGGCGACCATGAATTGTAAGGGATACATTGGCTGTCAGGGACATTTGTGGGTAACAGCGGGGTCCTGCCGGAGATTGGAATGTGGAGGATGAGAAGGCAGCTCCATTTGGGCCGTTTCCTGACTTGGCGGAGTTGGAGGAAGAAGCAGGTTTGGGAGCGGTAGGGATGTGGAGTCCGCTTTCGGTCTGGTCACAGCTGACAGCCTGAGTAGGGACACGGAGCTCACAGCTGGCTTTGAAAGCCTGGAGACCACAGAGAAAGAGACCCAGAATGGAGCTGGAATTTAGGCAGCGGCATGAGCTTGTGGGTGTCAATGCCTTAGAGTTGTGGGTGTAAGTGCCGTGAGCCCACGAAGGGGTGGAGTTGAGAAGGAGGCTGCACAGTGAGCCACAGCCAGCCCAGTGTCTGGGGTCAGCAGAGGAGAAGCTGGCGAAGAGGCCAAGTGGCCAGCAAGACGGAAGGAAGACCAGGAAGCTGGAATCCTGTTGGGGCAGAGAAAGATGCTGCTTTGAGAAACAAGATGTGGCCGGCCACGTCCAAGGCCAAGTGGAAAGGTGGGGAGAGCATCTCCTTTGGGGAGACTCACATACCGGAAGATTGGGCGGGGAGCTGGAGGTCCGTGAGCTTGGAGAACTCAGAGAAGCGGCTGAAGAATCCAGGTGAGATGGTGCCATGCCTGTCTGCACCCAGAGCCACAGCCTGGCGCAGGACAGCAGAGGACAGGGGCCACTCGGACACTCACCTGGCCCAGGAGAGAAGGACCCAGGCCCTGCTTCTCCTACCTGGCGCCTCTGGTGTCAGTTGCACAAGCTGTGTGCTAAGCCTGCGGACCAGGAAGGCGGCCTCCTATCCCTGGGCTCGTGGGGATCCTGTGCAGCTGCCCTGAGCCCCGGAGACAAACCCCTTCCCTGCGCTTCCCATAGGGCAAGCCCCAAAGTAAGGCCAAACTGAGATTCATCCCAAACGGTGTGTGCAGGACATCAGATCCAGAGGATGCGGCCCTGGGCCCCCAGGGTACTGCAGCCGGGACGAGTACCCAGCGGGCCATGCGCCTTAGCTCCTAAATCGGTCACACAGGACTGTCCTGCCTCAACATCTGGATGCTGCTCAGCAGTGCTACAGGAAGCACAGCCCTCAAAGAAGGCCCTTTTCGCCAAGCTGGGACCCCGAGAGATCAGCGAGTCTGGGGTACGACCATCCAGGCTGGCTTCCTGGGCCTTTCCTGGGAACCCATTATCTGCTGGAGAGGAATGGAGGTGCTGGTATTTATCCCGCCCTGAGACTGAGAGACTGGAGAACATCACAGCAAGGAAGTGAAGAGGCAGGAGACGGAGGGACCCGCGGGTGGAGCGTGGGGCAGGGGGAAGGGCGGTCCCACGGGTCCCAGGCCACGGCGAGAGGAGGCTTCTCCCACACACCAGCTTCGAGCAGGACTCCGAAGAAGGCAGTGCTGGGCCTCTCGCTGGGGCCAAATGCAAGGCCTCTCCTTTTAAAAGCTCCTAAAAATACACACGTTTCCAATCCCTTCTAACAGACCAGTGACCTTGTCACCGCCTCTGTGACACCAGGACATTCGAAATAGTCTTTGATAGGCTGAAGACCAGCCCTGCAGTAAGCTGCCAATTCTCTGCACTCATTCTGAGCTCAGAGTCCTTCGTTTGAGGGAAGGAAAAGGGAGGGGCAGCTGTGCGTCTTAGGTCCCCTATGTAATGAATAATTGGGGGTGTTTTTAGAAATCAGCATGGGGTGGAAATCACAGACAATAGAAATGAACTCAGAATGCTATGTTAGAACTCTGAGGGAGCTTGGTTGACACACCGTCTACTGCATCCTCCTCCTTCTGGAAGCAGCCTGAGCCCCAGGAGAGCAACTTGTCCCAAACCGTGCACAACTGTGGACAGAAGCCCCTTAACTGCTCAATGCCACCTCCCTCCCTCCCACAGCCAAACTTACCAAGGAGGCTCTGTAGCCAGCACACGGAGGGGCCGGCCAGCAGCTGGTGGTCAAGGTTTCCTCG
Source organism: Dasyprocta punctata (assembly GCA_004363535.1). Taxonomy (NCBI): domain Eukaryota; kingdom Metazoa; phylum Chordata; class Mammalia; order Rodentia; family Dasyproctidae; genus Dasyprocta; species Dasyprocta punctata. The sequence goes on from RJWM01001559.1 coordinate 84,064, forward strand.
GGGACCTGGTGCAGTGAGTCAATGTTCTTTCTCAGTATCTGTGCCTATAAAAAAGGGAAAACAGTGACGTGGCTTCTGCCCCACAGCCCAAGCCATGTGCACAGATGGGGAAGTCCCCAGTGGAGACCCCCAAGGGTCTTTTTTCCTGCCGAGGCCTGCGAGGTGCAGGGAGGTGAGTTGACAATTCTGCCTCAGCCCCTCACCCAGTTTGGTGACGTCTTAGATCAGTTCATGGGCACCAAGCTGCGTCGGTTGGTCTGCATACCTGTGGGAGAGCGGGCAGTCTTCCGTCTGAACCACCGTGATTGTCACTTTCAGCAAAACCTCCTGATGCACAGCCCCCACTGCGGTAAGAACAGCTGGCATCCACATGCGCCCCCAGCAGCCAGGCCGGCCCACAGAACGTCCACAGACACAGGCTCACTCCGATTTCCCAGCGACCTCTGCAGTCACTGTTCTGCAAGTGGGGACACACGATCTGACCCCACTGTCCGCCCTAGGCCTCCATGCCATGAGAGTCCTCTCCTCCCTGTCACGGTGATATTGCTTCAGAGCCGGTCCCCAGAGCCACAAGTGTGCTTTGTCCCTGTTCCCCCACATCTCCCCATCTCACAAACAATGCTCTCTATCTATTTCCCTCTCTCTCTCTCTCTCTCTCTCTCTCTCTCTCTCTCTCTCCCTCTCTCTCTGGTACCAGGAATCGAACTCACAACCTTGCACTTGGCCAGGCAGGTGTTGTGCCACTGAGTCATATCCCCAGCGGTGATCCTCTCCTCTTACTTGGCCTTCCCATCACACTTTGTAAATTCCTCCACTACCAAGTTTTTCTTTGTAATCACTTATCCAAAGCTGTTCACGGAGCATGTCCCCATTAGGTACCAGGTGCTGTGCCCAAGGTGCTGGCAGTCAGAACAAGTGATAAGGACAGGTGAGGTTCCTGCTCATCAGGTTGACCCTCCTTGAGGAGGAAGAGTCAGACATGGCCACGAGCCTTCTCGAGACTAGCACTTGGGGCCCTGATCCTGCACAGGGTCATCTCGGAGAGGCCTGGGAGGGACTTCTTGAAGAGAAGGGGGAGCCGCGTGCACAGAAGCTCCCTGGGGGAAGGCATCTGGGGAGCACCAGGGCGTGTGTGAGGGTCGGTGAGGAGGAGGTGGCTGGAGGGGCACTCAGGTGCAGGGCTGGCGGGCAGGCTGGCTTTCTCCCCAAGGGAGCCGTGGGGTGTGTGAGAGGCAGTGATGTGGCCAGGCTTGCTTTTCAAGGTGTGTTCTTGGTTGCTGCATGGAGAGCAGACGAAAGGAGGGCTGAAGCAAGTGAGGGAGGCCTGTCCACTGTCTGGGCTCAAGACGATGGTGGGCTTGTTCCTGAGCGAAGGGGACAGAATCAAGGGACAGTGAGAAAGTGGCGTTGATAGGACTCACGGATGGATCAGACTTGCGGTTGGGGCTCTGTGTCATTCACCTTGGAGAGAGACTGGTCAGGGGTTGGGTTGGGGGCCTTGGGGAATCCGTGGAAAGAGCCAATGGCGAGTGAACGGAGGATCCAGAGTGCAGAGAAGTGAATGTGCAGGAGAGAGAACTCTGAGATGTCTGCACAGAACACCTCATGGCTGGGGTGAGATTGACAGGAGTGAGAATCTGGCTGAGAGGTGAAGTCAGGGACTTTTGTCTTAATGACCATCATGCCTGAGGGCAGGGACACAATGAATGTTCTTTCAAGGGATGCACGGATGGATGGGTGGATGCATGGCTGGCTGGCTGGATGGATGGATGGATGGACAGATGGATGGGTGGATGGGTGGATGGGTGGATGGATGGGTGACTGGGTGGATGCATGGACAGATGGATGGGTGGATGGATGGACAGATGGATGGGTGGATGGATGGGTGACTGGGTGGATGCATGGATGAGTGGATGGGTGGATGCATGGATGGGTGGATGCATGGATGGGTGGATGGATGAGTTGAAGGCCAGAATGACAGCCCAGGTTGTCTTCAGGACCGTAGTCCTTGCTGCTGACTGACTGTAGGCTGCAGCGGCCTGATGTTCTCCCTGATGTCAGAACCAGGCCGGGGAGGGTGTCCAGCACTGACCAGGCACCATCACCCCCTTTCTGATCTTCTGTCACTGGACAAGTTTCCAGCAAGTGTCCCGAGATAAGGATGCAGAAGCTGGAGCCATCCCATTTTGAACATGCTGCCTCCAGATTTTTTAAGGGGTCACCCAATAAGCACAGATAATTCTCCTTTCAGCTCACTGCAGTTGGAAAAGGCAGGGAAAAGCATTCTCCTCCCTAAGACACTGGGACTTAGCCACCCTCTGGGCCTCCACTGGGAGTGCTGCCATCCAGGGGGCCCTGTGCCTCCCCATTGCCTGGCCCAGCCCCACCCCGGCCTGGCTAATGGATGAATGAGTAAATGGATGGTGGTGGGGCTGCTGGGGCTGTGAAAACCTTCCTATCCATATCCCTCGGCATGAAATCCCCTGATACCGGAACACAGTGGCAGGATAGTGACGGTAGCAACTACCAGCCCACCCAGTACCCGGTGCTTCACGTTCGCCATCCTCCCAGGGCTCCCAACACCACCTCTTTCTGCACTCGTGTCCTCAGGATGCTGTTCTTAGGCTCCTCAGCCCCTAACTGGGTTGTAAACCATTATGGAAGAGACAGTCTGGGAGGAAGACAGTCTCCCCCTCAACCTGTCACCCAGCGGTATCTGCTGAGCCCCATCCCGCTGAGAAATGCAGGTTTCCCATTGTATTAGTCTATTTTCTTTACGTTAAAGAAGTACCTGAGGCTGGGTGCTTTATAAAGAAAAGTTTCTTTCACCCATCATTCTGGAGGTTCAAGGGCATGGCATCAGCGTCATTTCAGGCAAGGGCCTGTTGGTGGATGGCATCACAATGGCACGGGCGTGTTCAAGAGGGAGAAAACACATTTCTAGACAGGAAGCCAGAGCTGGGGTAAGGGAGGAGTCCTGTTCTACTGCACAACCCTCTCCTGAGAACTAAGAATCTCATGCGAACAGCATCAGTCTCTTCCGAGAGCATCACCCCCAGTGACTTCCCGCTGGGCTTCTTCTTAAGGGTCCCACCACCTCTCAGCATAGCTGTAGTGGTGGGAAAGCCTCCACCACATGACCCCTTGGGGGCAAACCATGTCTGAGCCATAGCACCCATCAGTAAGCCATGCCCTTCCCCAGGGAGCTTAGGTCCAAGGCAGGAGACAACCAGGACCACACGCTCAGTGTGATGGATGCTCCCCAAGTACAGGTTTGGAGTGACAGGGGAGGGTGAGAGGGCAGGGAAGTCCTCTGGGCCCCCATCGTTACAGTAGGAAGCGATGGTGTTTGCTCCTGGGCATGCTCCTCATGTACACAAGGGTCAGCCAACTGCGAATTTAGGGGAAGCACAGCCCCCACAAGACTGCCCTCACTTCTGACACCAGCTGCAAGTGCAGGGGTCCCCAAGACAGTCCTCTGCTTTGATAACTCACCAAAGAGCTCACTGAAAGTTGTTCGACTCACCTTGGATCACATGAGAAGGATGCAGATTAAAGCCAGCCCAGGGAGGAAGGCAGAGGGCAGAGTGCAGTGGGAGGAGCTTCCATTGTCCCCGGCCTGCCGAGTTGCCAATCGCAGTGCTTTCCTGGCCTGGGTGTGCGCCAGTGCCCCCGGAGGAGTGCTGCCAGCCAGGGAAGTGCCCCAAGCCTCAAGTGCGTGCTGAGGCTGCATCGCACCGGCATGACAGCGTGACAGATGGTCTCCGTCTCCAGCCCCTGCACGGCTAGCCAGTAGCACCACATCCTGGGCCTTCTATGGCATGCCCAACCCTTAGCCTCAAAATATCCATGGTGATCAGCCCGCCTACTTCTCCAGTACGGGGGAGCAAACTGACCTAGGCAAATGCCCTGCCACACCCAAGCCTCTAGCCTAGATTGTACCGTTAGACTTCTCGGACCCAAGACCCCGGGCAAACAAAGGAGCTCCCTTCAGGCATTGCACTCTGAGGGCTTAGGGATCACCCCCAGAGGGCAAGAGCCAAGGCCCAGCCCCTTGTCAGCAAAGGTAACTTCTTCACACACGGAACAGCATCTGGCCCTCCTCTGCTCCCACCTGCCTTCTCTTGCCCCTCTGACTCCTTACCTCAGGAACCAGATGCTTCTTGGTGTCTTCCCTGAGGGAGGAAAAGTTGTTGTGTGCCCTGGGTGTTGTCTGTTGTTATAAAATGCCACTCCTCCCAAGAAACTGTCTAGCACTCAGCAGTTCTTTGGGGATGCGTGGTTTGGGTGAATACATTGTGTTCTACAGAGAATATTGTGCACCACTTCAATTTTCCTGGGAGAGATGGGAATTAACTAGATCATAGATCAGTGCACCTCAATGTGGAATTAACTGAGAAATTCAAGAAGCCTTGACAGCTAAGGTTATTATCCTAATATATTCATTCAATCACTTCTTTATATGACTCATCTGAGCCGTGGCCCGGGATGCTCTGGAAAGGACCCTGCACCGGTTTCTACCTTGCAGGCGCCAGCCCTGGCTGGAGCTGTGTTCCCTTCTCAACAGCGTGGTCCCCATGGCTCCATTTGCTGCAGGAGGCTGGCGAACGACTTCTGCCTGTCCTCTCCCTTCCCCCTGTGCTGAGCTTGGCCCTTGGGGACCTGGGAAGCCCTAAAACCAGTGTCCCCTTCCTCTGTGGCCAGCCTTCTCCAGCAGTGAGTCTCTTTCCCCAACGTGGATGAGACTGGATCTGGCCAAGCAAATGGTGACCAGCCTGGAAGATACCTTCCTGCTCAGTAATTCACCTTTTGGGGAAAGGGAAGGCAGACAGATGGAGCCTTCAGCCGTCTTGTAAGATGACAACAGTTCAGTGTGATTTTTAAGGCACAGGAATCACACCAGCACCCTCATTTGATATGCACAAAGATGTTCGTTGTGACATCAGAAGACAGTGGAAGTGGGGAGGTGGCTGCCAACAGGGCCTGCATGGAGGTAGGTGCTCCAGGGCCAGCTCAAAAGTGCAGAGGACACGGCCCGCGGTGCATTTCAAACCCTGCATCTTTCCGTGAGTCTTTCCATCCCTCTCCTGGAAAGCAGCAGGAAAGAAGCTCTGAGCAGAGGGCAGAGGCTGCAGCAGGAGACCTGAGACATCATTCCTCCCTGACATTTTCATTTCCTGTTCTCAGGAAGAGAGTGGGTGCTCACTTGGTATTTGGTGAAAGGCCCTAGCATTTTTCCAAGTCACTTGGACTAGAGTGAAAAATCAGGAGGATCTTCGGGTGGGGCTGTGTTGCTTGTTCCAACTCTGCAGACACAGAGCAATCCAGGGGATTCCACCTGGAGACGGGACAGTGCTTCTCTGGCCTGGGGGCAGCAGAGCGAAGCTGAGACTGACTTCCGCATTAGTTTCAGAGCAACGAGCTGCAGGCCTGTGTCAGGTGTGGCTGCCCACAGAGCCACCACTGTGGGAATGTAACGGGGATGGGAGGAGGTGTGTGTGACACATCTGTACCACTCCCCCGCCACCTGCTGCTTTTCTAAGCAATGGCATTTAGCACCTAAGGTATCTGCAGTGGTCCCAAAACTAAATCGGACAGCTCCGTCCTCGCCCCACCCCCTGCCAGGCACCCACCCCAGCCGACCGGTGTTGAAAATGCCCTTGTGCACATTCGGGCTTCCTTTATTCCATTGCTCTCCTGCCTGTTGGTAACACTGGCAACTCCTCCCCTGGAGAGCTTGGTACTTACTGCTCTGAGGTCGCTGCTTCCCTGAAAGTGACTGAGGCACCGAGGACAGTGATGTCTCAGTGCCAGGTCTTCTGCCTCCTGCTGCCCACCCTCTTCCTTCCCTCTAATCAGAACCACTTGGGGAGAGAGCACAGCGCGGGTTGTGCCAGGTACACGTTGTGGAGCGTGCCCAGTCCTGACTCTTCCAGCTGCAAGGTGCCCAGCACCCTCTTCGAAAGCCCAGCTGGGGTTTCCTGCCTTCTGGAAAGTCCAGCTGCCTCGGGGACCTGGGAAGCTGTAAGGCCCCAAATCTGGGGCTTCTTGAGCTCTGGGCCAGGAGGGCAGAGGGGTGGGGCCCTGTTTTGGCAAGTGTGGCCTTGAACTAGGAGCCACAGAGGAGGCCAGTGAAGCCTTGGGTTCTGCATACAAAGGCCTGGGAGCCCCTGGCCAGGAAGAGAGGTCCAGGTAGATGTGGGGTTCACGCTGAGAAGCAGGGCCTGGGCTGGGCCCAGTTCTTGCTGCTCCTGAGTGGGCTACACAGCAGGCTTTGGCTGGGATGCCTTTCTCCCATCTGTCCAGGGCACAGGCATGCAGGCAGGGATTTGACAGTCCTGCCCTTGGCTTTGGCACTGCTACCAGAATCAACATTAGACATAGCTGGTCCTACGAGTCCCGTCTGCCCTAGGATCAGTGTCTCGTGGCTTGGGGGGGCCCCATGCCAGTCCTTGCTCCCTGCTGAGTAGTTCTGGGCAGGGCCCTGTCCACTCAGGATTCCCCACCCCCATCCTGCCCCACAGTGGGGGGACGCAGGTCTCAGAGAGTAAGGACAGACCCACTCGCCATGAGTGCCCCCCATTAGGTGCTGCCAACCAGGGCCTCCTCCCCTCGGCCAGTCTGCTCTGCTCTTCTCTTCGGTGTGGTGTGGTGTGGGTGCTCCATGGCTTTGTTGAGATGTAATTAACGTGCCACACAATTTACATAAAGTATACAAACATTTTTAGCATATTCACAGAATTGTGTAATCATCACCACAAACTAATTTTAAAACATTCTCCACCCCCCCGTAAAAGAAAAAGAACTCCTCATTCCTCCTCAGCTCCTGTTCCTCCACTCTGACTGGGCAGTTATTCACCTGGTTTTGTAGCTTGCTTAGAAACATGCCCATTCTGGACATTCCTTGCAAGGAGAATCCTACAAACTGTCATCTGGGGTCTGGCTTCTTTCGCTTTGCACGATGCTTTCTGGGCCACATATGGGACTCCATCCCTTTTTATTGCCAAACATACATCCGTATGTGCGGGCACCTGTTTTCATTGTCTTGCCAACATCCCCGGGAGTGGGACTGCTGGGTCTATGACAACTCCACGATTCACCTGTGAGGGGCCACCAGACGGGCTTTCAAAGTGGCTGTATGGTTTCACATTTCCAGCCCCAATATGTGAGGGCTTTAGTTTCTCCTCATTCTCGCCAACTCTTGTTATTGTCCATTTTTCATTTTAGTCACTTAGTGTGAACTGATATCTCATTATGACTTTGATGTGCATTTCTTCAGTGATTCCGATTTCCCCAAATTTTGGGCATTTTTTCATGTCCTTATTGGATTGGACTTTGTAAATCTTCTTTGGAGAAATGCCTATTCTGAGCCTTTGTTTATTTTTCAAATTGAGTTGTTAGTTTTCTTTATTTTTGAGCTGTAAGGATTCCTTTAATGTTCTAGATGCAAGTCCCTTGTCTGATACAAGATTCGCAAATATTTTCTCCCTTTTAGTGAATGTTTTCACATCTTGATGGTATCCTTTGAAGCACAAAAGTTTTAAATTTTGATAATGTCTAATTTATCTGTTGTTTCTTTGTGTGTGGTTTTGATGTCACATTTAAGAAACCAGTGCCAAATCCAAGGTCACAGAGATTTACTATTATTTTTCTAAGAGTTTTGTAGATTTAAGCTCTTATATTGTGATCTCCCTTGTTGAGTTAATTTTTAAATATGGTGTGAAGGGCCATGTTATTTGTCTTTTAGTGCCTTAAAGATACTCTGAACTGCATCTTGTACTTATTTTTAAATTGTCACTTCATTTGATCAGAATCCTGTTCATTCTGTCTTTTATTGGAGACTGATATATGCAGAAACCCGATTTCTTATCAGCCAGGAGGGTTTAGATCATAGCGCAGTAACAAAGCGTTCATTATCAGTCGTTTGTTTCTCACTCATGCTGTCAGTCGTCACTGGGGAGACCCCAGGCAGGCAGAGCCCACCAAGCCTCCACAGTGGCCAGGGCTGGGCAGAAGGGTGCGATGGGTAGTTTCCTGGCTCTTCAGGCTTCTCTCTGTCATGACACGTGCCACGTTTACTCACAGTGGTCAGATCTCACTGTGGAGCGTCCAGGCCAATGTAAAATACCCCCAACAGCAAGAAATATTAATGGCCACTTATTTCATTGGAGCATATTGAATGAAATTCACCCATTTGAACTTTCCATGGTGCATCTCAAACTTTAAAGACTTATTGCAAGAGAACTCCTCTGTAGACATTTCCAGATTAGTGATGGTAAGAGATCCGAGGTGCTTTGAGGGGGATGGAACGAGTGCAGGCTTGGAATCTGAAGCCCGGGTATGCTGTTCCCCAGACGTGTGGTTCAGGACAAAGTATCTGACTCCTCGAAGCTCGTGTCTTACCCTCTCCACGCTCTCCTGCCTGTAGGGAGTTAGTGGGCGTGGATGGGAGATGACAGGCGTCCAACAAGCCAGGGTACCCTTTGTCCTCCCCTGCATCGGGAACCACCCTCGTGGTTCCTTGTGACACCTGCAGCAGAAGTTAGGGCTGAGACTGTGAGGTGCTGTTCCTGTTTTCGGGGACAGAATTTGTTCTTGGGTTTAGTCCCAGCAAGTGGACTTACAGCTGAGTAAAATGTTTATGTTTAAAAAAAAATTCAAAGCTCTCTAAAAACCCACTGTAATGATGTGCTTGAGTCACATGCATGCCTTACCCTCTCATTTTCTAACTTACAAGAAAGGAACGCACATACGCACAAGAACCATCGCCTGGGGGCATTCAGTGCCAGGTGCGTCACAGCTGCAGGTACCTTCAGGCACACCTGGCTCATCCCCACCCAGCCCCACCCAATGCTGTGCACAAGGGCCAAGAAGGCCCTTGCCCCTGTGGTGCCTGGGATTCAGAGTAGCAGCCCTTTCAGGAGGCCGAGCCCAGCAAGGACCAGCAAGAAGATGTCCTCACTGCACAGTGTCATACCTTGGGCTGCCTGAAAGAGATGCCCAGCTGGCTGACCCCAACCCAGGCAGTGCTACCTGTGCCCCAGCACTCACGATCTTGTTTCACAGGCCAGGTGGACACAGAGTTGCTGGAAGAGGGGTGACGCGTCATGGGCTCCCTGGACCACCCAGGGAGCTGGGATACCCAGGGCTCAACTCCGCCCAGGGCTTTTTTTTTTTTTTCCTGTAATGGTAGTGGAGATCGAGCCCAGGGTCTGTTCACTGAACTATATTCTCAGCTTTATCATTATTATTTATTTTGAGACAGGATCTTGCCAGGTCGCTAAGTTGCCCAAGCTGGCCTCAGCTTCCCAAAGTGGGTTACAGGCATGTTCCACCACACCTGGCTTTTTTTTTTTCCTTAATCAAGCGCAGGCTGGGAATATAGCTCAGTGGCACGGCACCTGCCTGGCAAGCACAAGGTCCTGAGTTTAATTCCTTGTACTTAAAAAAAAAAAAAAAAGAAAAGAAAGAAAGAAAGAAAAAATCAAGCCCAGGAAAGAGAACTTTCCCACCAGAGAAACAGAAAAGACTGGAGATTCGTTTTTTTGGCTGGGGCCAGGTGCCTGAACCTGGACCCACATGATTTTGAGGTCCCTGGCGCTTTAGAATAGAAAGGTAGGTGCTGACCCTCATGTGCTCCTGGTTGGTCTCTGTTGTTCACAGTCCATTCAGAGCAACCCAGCGGCTGTTAGCTGAGCACATACAGCGTGCCCAGCCAGCCCCCTGTGAAGTGTCAAGGTAAGTAAGCCTTTGTTTCTGCTCTCTGGGAGGTGACGGCTGCTTTGCTCTGAGCAAACGATTTTTATTGAGGACACTCATGAATGCATACCTATACGGAAAATGACACATGCCAAGTATGCAACTTCATGAGACTTCCACACTAAAAACCAGTGCCCAGGTCAAGAACAGAACATTGCCAGCAACCCAGAATCACCCCTTCCTAGCCTCCAGTCACCACTCACCACTCTGGGTGTCCTGCTTAGCAGACAGCAATACTATCTGTGGCAGGTACTGGTGTCAGCACTTCACATCTATTGATTCATTTAATTCCCGGCCCAGATAGGAAGGTACAAACTGGAACATAAAAGTGGCAAGTGGCAGAATCTGACTTTGAAGTCAGATGGTTTGTCTCCAAAGTCGGTGTGTCTTTAACTGCCACCTGTTCACTGCCTCCTCTAGAAACAAACAGAACCTACTACGGTGGTGTGCCACCCAGTACTAGCAAGAGCTCTGAGATCAGTTCCGTCCAGAGTGTCAGGAAGCCATAGGGGTGGGAAGGGTTGCCCCGGGTCTTAATGCATAGATAGGAGTTTCCCCAGGGATACAACGGGAATGGGTGCCCAAGCAGCTGGGAAATCACTGAGCTCTGTGCTGCGACAGGGCTCCAGGTAGATCTGAAGGACTCAGGAGCGAGAGAGAATTCGTCCAGGTGTTTCGACTTTGCAGAGGAGACTCTGGAATAGGAGTCGCGTTCAGAGGCAATGGCAGCTTCTAAGTGCGACCTTGCTGAGCGGTTCCCCTCCCTGCCTGGAAGGTGTGGACACAACATGCCCTGCCCTTGGCCTCTACCCAAGGATTCACGATTGAATATACAGTTTCAAGAGTGGAATTCTGTGGTTGTTTTTGAGTGTTTGGGTGGAGTCTTCTCGACATAATCCTTGAGGACTAGTTTTAATCCCGATGTCGGAACGGAATCATGGTCATTTTTAAAGACAAAGGATATGAAGTGGGTGGGAGAGAGCCTGTGATCCTTAGTCTGTGTGGGTAGGTCGTGGGTGAGTGGGTGGTCACTGAATACCGGAGGACACACATGTTACAGGGGGAGGACTGCTGGTGACCACCTCGGGTGACTACAGGCTCGGTGGGCAAGTGTGACTTGGGCTGGTAGCAGGAACTGGAAGGTATTACGCAGAAGTACCCCAGCGGGCAAAGCTAGCGTACAACTTTTGGACATCGAGGTTAGAGCCGATGAGTAGGCGGAGGCTCCGACTCCGCTAGAGAGGGAGAGCACTCTACCCTCCCCGGCCCCACCCTGCCGCTGCCCGGCCGAGCCGGTGCCCGCGCGGCCTCCCGGCGCCAGACTCCCGGCCGCGCGCCCGCGCCCGCGCCCCTCCTCCGCGGCCTCCCGCGCTCCCGCCCCTCCCGGGCTGCATTGCAGACGCTGCCGCCGCAGGGCGCCGGGGCCGCGCAGGGATCCGAGGTGGGGCGCGGACTCCGGGCGCACCGACGGCACCGCGGGGAGAGGGCGCGCGGCCGTCGGGCTCGGAACCCCCTGCCCTCGAGTGGGCCGCGGAAGCCCCCAGAGTCCTCCCTCGATCTGGGCGGGCCGGCGAGCGAGCGGTGCCGGCCCGGGTGGCGGCGTCGTGAAGCCCCCGGCCCGCCGAGCGTCTCCGGGCCGGGCCGTCCAGCGCAGCGCGCGCGGCTTGAGCGCAGTTCCGGCGCAGTCCGCGCGCCGAGCGGCTCCGCGCCCCACACCTGCCTCTGCCCGGCTCCAGTGACGTCGCGCTCTCCTATTGGCTCGCGCGGCCAGAGGGGCGGGGTCTGTGCCGCTGAGCTCACCGCCGCGACCCGCCATTGGCCCAGGCGGCACACTCGGGCTGTGGCGGGGAGACCGCGGTACCCGGAGCCCCGCGAGTCGTTCCAGCTGCGGCGTGTGGAGTTCGGTAGGCGCGGGGCCGGGCGGGGCCGGGCAGGGCGGAGGAACGAGAGAACGGCGACGCTGCGCGAGCTGGACCCAGTGGCAGCCGTGCGCCCCGACTCGCAGTGAGTGCGTGGGGCCGCGGGGGCGAGGCTGGCGGGCGCGTGCGGGGCGAGGGCGGTGGCCGGCGGGGGCGCGCGGGGGCGGGGCCCTCGGGGGCGTGGGCGGCACGCGTGCTCGCGGGGCGGGGGCGCGCGTGTTTATGCGCCGCGCGGCGAGGCCGCGTCGGAGGGCGCGCGTGGGGAGCGAGGCGCTCGGGTGTGTTTACGGTGCGCGTGGGAGGGCCGTGCGTTTCCGGCGCGAGTGGGACCGGGAGTGTATTTGCTGCGTGAGTGCGCGGGGACCCGCCGCTGGGGGCGTGTTTCCGGAGCGAGAGGTGTGCAGGAGGGAGTGAGCAAGTGCTGCTGGAGATTGCGCGTGTTTGGGGAATGAGCGGGGAGTGCGTGGGGCCGGGGTGTGTTTCTGGAGCCACTGAGGGCGTGCGGTGTGCAAGAGGGAGTGTGTTCACTGAGTGCGTGGGGAGGGGGTGTGTTGATGTGAGCGTGGGGGGCCGGTGCTGGGTGTGTTTCTGGAGTGGCGGGAGCGAGCGCTTGTGTTTATGTGTTGGCGCGCGAACGGGGGGGGGGCGCGTGGCCGGGCCGCGCGGGCGGTGGGGGGGGCGCGTGGCCGGGCCGCGCGGGCGGTGCCGGGCGTCGTCGGGGGACTGGGGTGGGCCGCGCGCGGCCCCAGATGAGCACTGGCGTCCGCTGTGCCCGTCGCCGGCTTGCGGACTGGTGCGGGCGCAGCTGGACGCTGGGTCCCGGGCTCCTCTGCAGACCCAGGCGCCTGGACACTGTCGCTCCGGGGACTGCCGTTTGGAGCAGCCCAGTGGAGCTAAGGGACGCATTGTTCTTTGCGCAGAATGCGTTGGGAGAGTTGAGACCAGAGGCTTGGAGGAACTTCCTGAGAGGGAGCGCGGTTTGCTTTCGTGCAGCCTAGCGACCCGAGAGGGCCTTCGTCCTCTCTGAATCCACGCGCACCTTAGAACTTGCCGTGATTTGCGTGGCGTTGACGATGTTTGGGTGTTCGAGACTTTCCTGATGTCTAGATTGGTGCACACATCAAAACTGATTTTCGACGAGTTAGTCATCAGAGCAAACTTCTGAAAGGAGCATATTATTGCACGTTATCTTAATCAGTTTCTTCTCCAGGGAGTGGGGGCAATGGTAAATAAACTCCATTTCCCAATTTGTCCACGGTTACTCGATAGGATTCTTATTGGCCACCTGACCACAGGCGCCCGTTGTGTTTGGTTGAATGCGGTGTATTCTGCTGGCCGAGCCAAACCCTGACTTTTTTTTTTGGAACTGCGCTTCCAACAAGTTCTGTTTTCTATTGGTAAAAGGTCTGTGTGTAAAGGAGTCTTCTCTTACTCCCTGAAGGACTTGTTGAGAGTTTCCCTGCAGAATCTGTCTTCTTGTTTGGGAAACTGGGTAAGAGAAAGACTAAGTGGCACACAGCACCTTTCCTGGTGAGTGTTTGTAAGAAATAGTTATTATTTGAAGACCAGTTAGTCAACAACAAATAGGCTTGTGTTTCTCTTTCTGTTAGATTTAGGGAGTAACCGTGTTTAATGTTACACAAAATAGCGTTCGTAAGATATGCTTTTCTCAAATAAATTTAGCTTAGTAGTGAAGATAAGTAGAGAAGTGGTGTGAATCCCTGAGGAACCGTGGTTAGCTCATCCTGATCACTTACATTCTGGATGATCCAAGGGAAAATACAGTCTTCTATTTGGCACTGAGCTGGGCCCTGCTCCCTGGAGTAGCAGGCCCTGCTGCAGTTTGTTCAGTTTGGACTCAAGTTCTGTAGTACATGGGTAACAGGTGGAACCGAGAATTGTTTAGTTTACATGAGAAGTTGGTAGAGTAAGAGAATTGGTTGACCTTGAACGTTTCCCAAGTGACAGGTACGTTTAGTGCTCATGACAGCTAACATCCAAGGGCTCTGCTCAAGAACACATCTTCTGGCAGTGCAGGAAGTATAAATTTGGGGGTGTCTAGAATTACGGTAGGGAGCTGTCATTTTTCTCCTGGTTTGGTCATTGCTCTTGTGAATTTCTGAGCTTCCAGAACTGTGCCTGTGGGCTGCCTTTTTCAGATGTCTAAGGGAGAGTCCTTAGTACGTTTATGTGACACACAACTTGAGGTGCCAATGAGATCACTAAGGACCATTTCATTAGACTCAGCCAGTGTGGTGGTTTTCTGGAAGTCTTTTACTTTTTCTTTGCTGTGTACCCCCCTCACAGTCTCCCTGATATTCGCTGTGTCTACTGTGTCTTCTCACATTTAAAGTGCTTTAATATTTGTATTCTGTCAGTCTTTTCAAAAGAGGGAGACTCTCGGAGCGGCGCCAGGACTTCGTTATTAAATATCAGCCGTGCATCCTGTCACACAGCATGAGCCTAATATTCGGGAGATTATTCCAGCTATGTATTCCTCTGCCAGAAAGCTTCTGGCAGCCACATGCCATACCGTTTATTTGTGTGCACCACACCTTTTCTTTTTTTTAACAAGCGATTTAAGGGAACCCTTTATGCAGTGAAGCAAGATAAAAGTAGGTGAAATCAAGGGGGATAAGGGAGAAGGAAGATGCCAGTACAGGGGAGTGCCGTGGAGATGCCAAGGAAGTTAGTAAACAGCACTGGCTTTGTACCATCTTACCCACTTTCTAGGCCTAGGCCGTGGATTGCGTGCTGTGGTGCTAGCGGGTGGTTGGTTTTGTCTTTGTAGCCCCTTCCGAGGAGTACATTTTCTTCTTCTCCATGCACGATCTGGCAGCTGTGGATAACCCAAGGGTGGGAGAGAGACACACAAGGTGTATTGGGCAGTGTTGAAGATCTCGTTAGTATTAGTCATGTTGAAGATTTAGGAGGTGCTCATTAGTCTCTTAGGTGGCATAAATCAGTATTTTCACCTCCTGTCTTGAGGCTGCCAGAGCTCTCATTCTGGCGATCTGTGAGGTTCTTTGCTCTGCTCTCGTGTGCCTACATGTGGGTTAACACACAGCAGGAAGACACGGGGCTGCCTTTGTCATTAGGAAAGTTCCTCCCCGCTGTCTAAGCGGTGAACAGGTAACCCTTTAAAGCCATGGTATGATACCTTGTACTTAGTGGCTTTAATAAAATGATTATGGGGAGGGTAGCAGTATGGTCTTTTTTGATGTTTCACTTCAGTCAAATTATTTCTGTGTACTGAAACTTTAGCTTAGAAAATACCACAATACCTAGCATTTACTGTTATGTTGTCTTACAAACATTGAAAATAGACCATAGCCTTAGACAACGATGCAGAGAAATCAGTCAACCCATTTTAAATCACGTATTACCTAGCAATCATTAAGCAAATTATAACCAATAACTAAAAATTAATTTAAAGATAGTAACATATAGCAGGAGTTAAACCAGAGTAAATGTTTATAGGATTTATAGTGCCAGTCACAAACTTAATATGATGTTTTTATGAAATGGAAAGTTTTGATAAATATGTAAATTTCCCCATTAAACTAATAATTGTCAACTGCCAAGATTCACCAGATGGGCTCCTTTTTCTTTTTCCCTCACCTGATTTTCGTCTCCCTCCAAATCGCTTCACCAGCCTCCCTCACCCTGCTGCGCACACGACCTCTCTATTGCTCGTTTGCCCTGTGCCCCATGAGTTCTCTCCTTATTCTCCAAGCTTCTCTTGTGCCGTCCCTCATTACCAAAGCCTTTCCCTGTCTCCTCCTAGCTTGACTATTGGGAGGGGAGAATGGGGAGGGGGATCTGAGCAGTGCCTCTCCCCGAACAGCCGGCGTGGCGCTGTCTGGGGCAGCGGACCGAGCGTTGGAGCCGCTTGCTGCTGTGAACTGGGCAGCATGAGAAGTGTGAAATGAGGCTGTCACTTCAAGGTTAAAACCAGTCTGATCCCACCGCGTGTGTTCAGTTCAGTCTTGTCCATAGGTAATTTAGGCGTGGACTTCACTTGATCTTCCATTCAGGGCAGGTCAAGATCCCTGGTAGAGTTGTGTTTTCACTTGAGTGGCCTTTAGGTGGCCCTAAAAATCCTGAACACTGTATCCGTGTAAAATAACTCAGGTCAGACACCTGGATCTTCTCCCCAGGTTGCTTAAAATGGGCCAGAACCTCAGTGTTGAGGAAATGTGTGGTTGACAGCTGTTTTCTTTCATATACTCAGGTAGGGTGGATACTGAGTTTATGTTGTAGCTTCACTGCTAACTGAATGAGAAAGCTTAGGATTCTCTGGATTTCAGTCCTGGACCCATTTCCAAACCCACTAGTAGTTCAAAAAGTCAGTTTAGTAATAACAACATTGTCAGTTTTTAAATCCATGTATTGTACATGGTAAGTATTGATTTGAAAGCTTTTGTTTCCGTGCATGTATGTATGTGTGTGTGTGTGTCTGTCTGTCTGTCTGCCTATGTCTGTATCTCCTGAGTTTTGTTTCTTTTTGTGGGCCACAGTGAGAAAACACTGAAAGCCATTGGACTGGGTAACTGGTTGTTCCTAAAGGCTCTTTCAGTCGTGGTATTCTGCAGGGGTTCTTCTCTGGGAGGTGTCTGGTGAGGACGCTGCATTTGGCAGTAACCTAGGGCCCGGAAGAGTTAAGACAACTTCCCCATGTGTACAATTCAACAACAGATGGTCCCCTGCTAGGCTGGAGCTTAGCGTACCTTCTCTAGCTTTCTCATTTCTTCGGGTAATCAACACTGAATCAGGTTTTAAATAAGGGTGACAGCTTGTTTCTGCCATAATTTATCCCACATTTTGTAGCGAAATTCTCATCACATTTATGTACTGCTACAGTGTATATTTAATGATAGTAAATAACTTTTTATTTGTGAGCAGAAGCAGAACTTTAACAAAAAAGGATCAACACTTCATTTAATGAATCCACTTCATACCTGTCTCTCAACTGCAAGTAACAAAGCTGCAACCCAAATTGACGTACAAAAGTGAATTTATTGAATCTCGTGAAACCCAGATTTGGAATTTTCTTCAGGTCCAGCTGGTTCTGGTGGCTCAAGTGATGGCATTGGGAATCTCTCTCTCCCTTTCTCGGCTTTCTTCTGCCCTGTGTCGATCTGATGCCCAGGCAGTGCAGGGGGATGGCCCACTCACAACTCAGGGCTTACCTTCTGCAGGGCTAGTGAGTGTCTTGGGAAGAGAGCTCCTCTTTCCCAGGAGCTGCAGGAAATGTTCTGCCTTTTGCTGGCCCAGCTAGGGTCATGCGTCCCACCACTTACATAAGTGGCGGCAGGAGCACGGTACTGGCATTAGCGTGGTCTGACTCATACACTCACCCCTGGAGTCAGGAGTTGGGGTCAGCACCACCCAGATGGAGCACAGGGCAGTGGGAGCTCTGTCTTAGTTATGGCTGCTGTAAGGAGTAGCAGCGACAGGTGCTGATAAACCACAGTAGGTTGTTTCTCCTGTTCCAGGATCAGGCTGCCTGCATAGTCAGGTTCACCTGCAGGAGAGGACAAGGCTGTCCTCCGGGATCTCTTTCAAAGGACACTGATCTTATCCCCGGGGGCTCCACCCTCCTGACCTGATTATTTCCCAGAGGTCTAGCCTGCTCCTGTCCTCAGCTGAGGGTTAGGAGTTCAGTGAATGAATGGAGGCGGGGTGCAGGGAGCCCAGATAGTCCGTTACACTCTGAAAGGAAGGCAAGGAGCTGTGTTCAGAGAGGGAGCCGTGCTAGGAATGGATACTTCCTGGCCCACACGCTTGTCTTAATCGTACAGAAAGCGCCATTCATTCTGAAACCCTGGAAATCCATAATGAGGCTTTATTCCATGTTTTTATCTTTGTCCCACTTTAATTGAGGAGACACCAGAACTCATTTAAATAAGGTGATGCCAGGACCTGTCTCCCTAGTGAACCTTTGACTAGTTGCTAACAATTGCTAGAACCATTTTCAGAAAAATATGATTCAGTTCCTTAATATTAGACATGGTGTTTTACACTAATCGGCAAAGAACTTATTTAAATATCCTTTTGTCTTTCTTAGTGAAAGAAACCATTCAGTCTACTTAGTGCCCTGGCTTTGGTATGTGACTGTGTAAAAGCTATTTCATCTAATGTAAAATACAGAAAGCACCCAGCCTAAAACTGATGATTCTAAAAGCATGTAAGTCGACTGAATATTTTCGAGGTAAACAGTGCAACAAATGATATGTAGATTCCCAGTATAGCCTGAGCCCATAAAAACTTTTCTGAGCCCATAAAAGTTTTTGGAGAAAGAAAAATAATTAATATATGTCTGTGTTTATGTCAGATGTCACATGTATACTGTAACATTGAACTACATGGTCTATGTAGTGCATCAATATATAACATGTACTTAAATGTTTCAAAACAAGTGAAATAGATTTACCATTATATGTTAAATGATGTTGCTTCAACAAAATAAGGTAATTAAACATTGGGTAATTAAAAAAAAAAGAATGATGTCAGTAAATGGAAATTTTTTTGATGAAGATTCTTTTTTTTTTTTTTTCCTTTTTTGTTTTTTTGAGACAGGGTCTTGCTATGTAGTCCAGGCTGGCCTTGGACTCACCATGTAGCCCAGGCTGGCCTCGAACTCACAGCAATCCTCCTGCCTCAGCCTCCTGAGTGCTAGGATCACAGGTGTGCACTACCATGCCTGGCTTGAAGGTTCTTAATTCATAAAGAGTTCCAAATAGTTCTCTGAAAACACAAAGCCTCATACTATAACCTTTTAGAATAAAGCCAGAGAATAATTTCAGTTTTTGATAACGTAATCTTAACGTTCTTCTTATTATAAGCTATGATAATTACCACCTTATTTTTATTCCCAAGTGAGACGAGGGTAGTAGCGGAAAAGAAGTCTCTCCAGTGTCTTGCGGAGTTAGAACCATGAAGGGAAGGCGAAGGGGGTGGAGTTCTGCTCGGATCTGCCAGTGCTTGTCAGAGCTGGAACTGACTCACCGTGGCGGGAGCAGGGCCTCTCTGGGGGTGTTAGGGATGCGGTGCCGGGTCCCACAGTTTCCCGTCCGGGTGCCTGGTTGTCCCTGTTTTCTGTCAGCGATGAGCTGATACCGCAGATTGGCTCCACTGCACAGAAGAGGGGTTCATTTGGGCTCAGGGTTTGGTGCAGGCCGAGGTGGCGTCGCAGCCTGGCCTGGCCAGCAAAGATGAGGAAGCGTGTGGGCCAAGAGCGCCCCAAGTCAGACGGTCTCTGTCCAGCAAGGTCTCCTCCCTGCATGGATGAACTCCGGGTACGTTTAGGAAACACAGCTCCTATCACTGGTAACTCTCTCAGCTATTTACGCTATATATTAGCATGTTAAGGTTCAGAAAAGTCTTACACGGGGACAGAATGTAAGTGTGTGAGTTGTGTGTAACCTAGTATTGTATTTCCGAAACATCTGGGAGGTGACCTTTTGTTTTCCCTGGCTACGGATCAGTGTCTCCTGGAGAGTGTCCTGTAGGATGCCGTTCGGGACGCACTCTGAGTGCGGGATTATGTGCGTCTGTTTCACAGCTCTGCCCACCCCCATTCCAGGCACTGGAGACTGAACCCAGGGCCTCTGCACTGAGCTGCATCCTCAGCCCTTTTTATTTTTTAATTTGATACAGGGTCTCATTCAATTGGCCAGGGCTGGGCTTCTCTTGCCTCATCCTTCCAAAGTGCCAGGATTATGGCTGTGCACCACCACCCCCAGCTGGAGTCCCAGCTTTTACCATTGTCCACCGGCCCACAGACAGAAGGAGCATAAATCTGTGCTGAGGGTTCTTGTCTCCGAGAGAAGTCGCATTTCTCTTCAGCTTCTCCTGGCTTTATACTTTATATCTGCATAGGGGAAATTGCTCCCTGGGCCCAGACACTCACCCCCGTGGTTCCCACAAAAGAGGCCAAGTTGCAGAGGGCTGGCCAACCTCTGCTTATTGTGATTGTTGTTGAATACATTTAAAAAGTTGGCAACTGCTGTCTTTCCCCCAGGGATTGTGGAAAGGGAATTACCTATGCAGCCTCTTTGCTAAAGTCCAGGTACATTTGTTACAGAACAGAGAAGAAAACAGCATGTTGTTTGATTGCAAGAAAGAAACTTTCAAAAAGTTCTGGGCCAATAACTTGCTGGAGAAAAATCAGCTGAGAGTTACTTAATGATAACTTACAGCCAGCTAAATGTGGAAGAGCTTTTCCTTCAAGAAACTTAAGACATACAACTCACCCACGTTTAGGGTTAGAAATCAGAATCATAGAACACTCCTCAGTAAGCAGTAAGTTAATGGCCATGAGTGGTCAAATTGCACTTGGACTAAAGCCCTGTGGAGTTGGACCACACTGGCCCTTTGTTGAGTTGCTTGTGTGGCCCAGTGCTTTGGTGTTAATACTGAACGGTGATAAACAGTCATCTGAAACTCCACACTGCCTGTGTCACCCATTAAATCACCGCAGCTGCCTTGTGAGTACCTATGGGAGAAGTTTCTTTCAGATCTTAATACTGGGGAAGGTCATGCATCCAGAATAGCAGATCACATAGTGTGATCTTAAAACTCATGGCCTTCCTTTTTGTTTTGTTGGTTAAATTCAGGCATAATTGGGACTCATCTTTAACTGTTTTGGAGCACTTTGTGTTTTCTGTTCGGTCATTTCCCTGAGCTTTTGTCTTCCATAAATCTTAATTTTTCCTAATCTAATCTATCATTAATCATTTGTGTTTTATCACCTACCACAGTGCCAGCTAAACAAGGGCAGGGAGGGAAATAAAGAGGGCAAGGGAATGGGTTGGGACAGGGAAGGGAAATCCGAAGTGAGGAGGGAGAGAGGAAGTGATGCATTGGGATTTGCAGCGGCTGCTTTACTGGGATGGCACCCGCCGTCCTTTGAATCTGTTCTTAACGTTCGTTCTGCTGCTGACCCTTTAGACTGACTGTACTCTGAGTGGGGTGATTTGAGACAGCCACTTTGGAGCCATCCGTGAGGATAGCAGCCTCAGACAGCCCCTACGACTGCAGGGCCAGGTTGCATCCCGCTTTAGTGGAACACACTTAAGATTTTTGTTTGTTTACCTGATCTAAAGGAGTCGGCCTCAGTTATTCAAGCCTCACCAATGTGGGATTTGCAGAAGTCAGGACAGTGTCTAAGTTTCTGGTGCCGATGGGACGTGAGTACATGAGTGAGCTCCTTCCAGAATCACAGTGTGGCAGCGAGGACCGTGCAGACACGAGAGGGATCTGGGTGTGTCGCACCACATGGATGAGCCAGAGGACCTAACGGTGTCCCCAGCCGGCACACGGAGAGCTTAAGGACTACACACTGCCTCAGACGCTCTTGGTTCTCTTGGAGAAACACTGTATGAACTGCTCAGTAAAATGAGCAGCTCAGTGAAATGTTCAGTATGTTGAATTAAATAAAAAACTTTATTCTCTATCAGAAAGTCCAGTAATGAATCATAAAATAATATTTTTAAATCATTTTATCTATTAGGATTTACTTCATATGTCCTGCATTTTAGGGAATAACTGTTTCTTTTAAAATATGTGCATTGCTGTCTGTTAGCTTAGAAGGGACTTCATCTACATTCATTCTAGATTTATAAAATATTTTGTAGCATTCTGTAAAAATTAGCTAATCGGTGCTTGAGTTGTGGACTAGAAGTGTGTCTTTGTAGAACCTAGTGTTTTTGTTTTAAATCCACAGTTTTGGAACACGTTGGATTTGAACGCTCTCCAGGTTAGCAGGCCGGCCGGGCACGTGTGTGCGGGTGTGAGCCCGGTTAGCCGGGTTCAAAGCCCTGCCGGCCGCAGCAGCTCTGCGGTGCGTGGAGAGCGAGTCTGAACCGACTGGGAGGACTCTCCCAGGCAGCATCTGGAGCCCTTGGCTTCTCAGCCAGTCATCAGAAACTGCCCGGAACTGGGGACAAACAACATCTTGTATAAATAGAAGCACTAGCTAGAAGTAGCCAGGACTATTTTGTGACACCTCCCCGGGTACCATGGCGTGACACATCTTTCCTTTCACCGGCAGACCCCTCTGCCCACATCGTCCCCACCCTAACGGCGGGGAGGGCTGTCCTGCCAGCCAGCCAGCAGCAGGGTCAGTCTGTATCCATCTGTAGTGGGGGCTTGGTTTGTTTTCAGATGCCTGACCTTGTTTTATTGAGGGGGATTTGGTAAAAGGTGTCCAGGTGAGAAAGGAAGAAACTGCTTTTAATAACCTGGCTGGAAAAAGAGCAGCCTAGCTGTGACTAATGGAAACATATTTCGTTCTGCATCATATCCCTTTCCCTTGTCCTCCTTAAGGTTTACGTCTTCTATTTCAGATGGATGAGATTATACCACTTAGTTGCCAAGTATTTCCTGAGGCCTGCAGGGCCTGTCTCCTAGGCGGCAGGGACACAGCAGTGATCAGGATGGACGTAGTCGCCATCCTCGCAGGGATGATGAGATGCCTCGTGCTATCTCTGCCCGTTAGACCAAGTTCCTTCTAACAGAGGCTCACATCCTGCTTGGCTTTCGGGTCCCTCGTGGCTGACACAACGTGAGCCGGCCACCCACGTTACCTCCCAGGGGCCCCCCAGCCCTCGAGCTGGGTGTGCAGTGGGTCTGTTCTAGCCCTCCCTCTCTGTATGGTCCTCGCTGAAGGATTTTAAATGGTTTTCACTAATCCCAGGCTCCACAGAATAATCTGCAGGTGCTTAATTAATATATTCACACCTCATGACAATTCCTATGTGCTTTATAGTTTAAGGGTTTTTTCTCCCCCACTTCTTAAGTGAACTTCCCATTTTCCTTTATGCAAAAAATTTAAATTGCCTTGTACTTTCACATCTTCCCGCCCAGGTTAGATTGTAGCTTTTCTCCATCACATTACGGTGCCTTTTCTTTCAGAGACGTCATGAGCTTTCCCCACTCTTCTGCAGTGATTTTCCTGTTCCCACTTTAGCATGTCTCAGCTCATCCTTACATTTTTTTTTTAAATTGTGGACTAAACTGTTTAGGCAGTGTCCTCTAAACTGGTGATTTTTTTGAAAAGTTAGCAAATTTAAAATGCCCTGCTATTTGGTAGACTATGCAGATAGGTCTGAGCCCGGTGGTGCATGCCTGTAATCCCAGCAATGAGGAGGCCAGGACAGGAGGACCACAAGTCTGAGACCAACCTGGATTACCTAACAAGACTGTCTCAAAACACTAGGCAGCCAACAACAAAATAGGTGCAGAGTGTGGGTCAGAGTTCTAATCTCTTGTGCGTTCATGTTAATTAGCTGTGGTTTTACTACCTTTAATTCCAGTTGGATTTGTTCCTCTGTTGACAGCAGCGTTGTCCCCTGCCTTAAGCGGGGGCAGTCTTCCGTGTGCAGGGCTGTGCTGTGATAGTTGAGCTCCTCAGGCCTCCCACTAAGCCAGTGTCCCTGGACAATAGGACTGAAAGACTGCACTCACCTCTAGCCTCAGGATTAAAGGATTTTAGGGAAGAAACGATTTCAGGTTTGCGGAGCTGCCCTGTAACGTCCTGTCTCCCAAGTGCTGTACTTACTTGAGCTGCATTTGGAAATGATTTTTCTGGACATGTCAAACTGATTTTGTGAATAGTGTAAAACAAAGACCAGGGAGAAGAAATAGGAGTCCAGGACTCATCCAAGTGGAGAAAGTCCAAGCCGGATTGCTGATTTCCATTTCTGGGGTTTGGGTGCATAGAGTTGGAGAGTTTTTAAAAAGTGGAGGATGGCAGTTTTTCCTAAGGCTAAATTTAGCCGTTGCTTTGGAAAATCAGAGTGGTACAGCCTGTGCCTTATCTGCGCCTGGCCCTTACCCTTTCCTCTGCGCTCGGACATCTTAAAAGGCTTGCTGGGGAGGAGCAGCTTAATGGACCGTAGTGGCCCCATTTATTCTGGGAAGGAATTAAGTGACTTCATTTTCCTTGTCTTTCTGAGCTTCCTAAAAAATTCAGGAGACTTCCTAAGCAGCAATTACAGTTCCCTACAGAAATAGTCCGGGTCCTGCCTTCCTCCTGCCTCCTCAGCTCTTCCTGCCAGTGTGGCCAAGGGCTGTAAATGGAGTGAGAGATGGCCTCTGGTCCCCTGTCCAAATAGCAACAGGAGGCTCATGTGCACTTGAGCTACAAATAACGCGTTTTAAAATAGCAGATGGTATTTGATGATTGCTCCTTCATTCATTTACCTGCCAAAGCAGAACTTTCTCTTCTACTCTGGCAGTGGGACCCGGGCAGCTGAGCTCACGATTGTAATAACAGAGCTCGTGTTTGCAGATAACTGTGCGTTAGCTGGTTTGCAGGCATGCGGGGCCACACTCTGAGGCCGTTCTGGAAAATGTCGTTGTTGTCATCGTTGAATACAATTAAAATGTCCCATGAACACCATGGCTGGCCCCGCGGTGTTGCTCAGGATTTGCTAAGTGCTTTCGTTACTGGTTGCAGTACTCCTGCCGATCACCTGTGTCCCGGTGAAAGGGTGGGCATCTGAAAGTTAGGGGTTGGTGTTTTTAATGGGAAGCTCAGTGGCTAAAGGAGACTGGTGTCACCGAGAAATTCCAGTTTGTGTCAGTGACCAAGTCAGCTGTTGGCTCAGTATCATTCCACAGTCTCCTTTCCCAAGCAGAAATGAAATGGAGCCAGCTGAGGGGACCAACATAGGGAGATTTCTCACCTGCGATCAAGTCAGCTCTGACATGTTTTGACTATTTGAGTCACCAACTGTCTCCACCAGCACAGGTGCTGGAACACCAGCCACCTGGATCCACCTTGGACTGTGGCTTGCACGGCTTGCTCGGAGTCCTTGGTCCATCAACAAGTGAGCTGATTGGTCAGTTGGCCTCCGGATGCCGAAGCTAGAAAACAACCTTCCTTGCCATGAGCAGTCAGTCTGTTCATGGTACCAGGATAAAGACAAGGTCACTACTTTCCCAGAACCCTCAGTCTAGCCTGTAGTCAGGACACTGTGTAGGAAAATGACTACGTGTGTGTCGGCCAAGGGCCGTTAAGACAGGGCAGGACATGGAAAGATAACTGAGCGTAGTGAAAAGAAAAGCACTTTAGAGTTCGTTGTAGTCAGGGGCTCCAAGGGGAATAAGATGATACAGGATATATAACTTACAGTATTATTTTGTAATAGTCACCCAAGAGTGAAATACAAGAAGTGCAGGTACTCTGTCTAAATACCAAAGACCTAGAAAATCCAGTTAACGGCCTGGATCCCATGGCAATACCCTGCATGAGTTCAGCTGAAAACCTAGAGCCCATGACGGTGCCCGCCATGAGTCCAACTGGAGGCCTAGAACCCATGACAATGATTCTTGCAAGTCTGCTGCATGGATCTGTGCTGGGAAGGCCCAAAGGTCAGCGGTGGAAGCTAGAGAGTCTGTGCCAGCAGGGTGAAGGATCTGTGCCAGTAGGTAGAAGGTTCTGCACTGGAGCCAAGAAGTAAATCTCAAAATAAAGACCAGGCTCCCCTGGAAAGTACCACAGCCATCCTCAGCGACAACGAGGTCCCAAGCTCCTCCAACGATGAGAACAGCCGAGTTCGTATCAGGAAGCCAGCGTGACAAGCTCCTCCAGGAGAACCAACTGCTCCAAAAGAACCAACAGGTCCAAACAACAACACCACTTAAGAGAACTCACACTTCTTTTTCCTCTCCAGGTCTCCTTTTTATGCTGACAGCAGTCCTCAGGTGGGCCATCCACCCTCAGTACCGTGCAGATTCAGTTCAGCTGGTGTGGCAGTTGACCACCAGTTTTTAATCCACTGCAGAGTCCAACCTAGGTTTGGTCACTGTCTGCACACTTACACGTAGTGCAACTTGGGGTATTAACATTTTCTGAGCCTCTGCTTTTTCTTCTGTGAGAATCTTTCTTTCGAGTCCTTTGGAAGATCAGAAACAATATATAGCGAGAACTGTGAGCTATAAGAGAACTCCCCCCAAAAAACGTAACGTAGCCTGCGGCAGTTGCTAGAGAACATTCCATGCCACACTTGAGTTTATATTTTATACATCCAAGGAGAAGTTTTCTAAACTGAATAATCTGGTATAATGTCAGGAACAGCCCCATGTTGTGTTGCCCAGCAGAGCCATGAGAATCCATCCCTTTCAGGATTAAAGTGACAGCCACGCATGGTGCACGCCTATAATCCCAGCACTTGGGAGGCTGAGGCAAGAGGATCACGAGTTTGAGTTCAGCATGGACAACTTGGCAACATCCTATCCTAGAAAAAGAGGTAGAGGAATAGGGAGGTAACTTAGTGTAAAGGTTCTGGCTTTAATCCCCAGCATCACAAAATAAAAATTTAAAAAAACCTAAATACAGAAAACTGAAATTAGGCCTATGTATTTCTTTAGTGTACCTTAATGCATCAATAAGATTTATTTGTAGCACATCCCGTATTGGCTTACTGTGGTTAGAGAACACAGTTTCTTTTCATTATCCTTTTTTGTGTGTGTTTAAAATGCCCCTAGGAGCCTAGAATAAATGTTGCACTGCTGTATTAGAGACCGAGACATCAGTATGGACTCATATGCATAGATAGATACGGAAATAACCACAGACGTGTGGATACACGGGTTAGTATGCATGCCGATATTTCTGGCTCTGTCCACCGAGAAGCTCTAAAAGCAGCGGTGCCCATAGTAAGAAGCACAGCCAGCACCCAGATCTTGGTTTCCAAGTAATATATTCTAATAAAAGGGCTGGGAGTCCACTCGCTAGGGGAACTGGTGATTCTGGGACTTGGGCGGGAGAAGTCAGAGACGAAGCTGGAGCATCTGCAGCGGGGATGTCTTCATGTAATGCAGAAAGCACGGAGGCGCTCAGCAGAGAAGAGGGCGGAGGCTTCCAAGAGTGGAGAAGCAGCCTGATAAGAGTTCCCGAGGGCCAGAGCTGGAACACTTAGAGCAGTAAGCAAATGACACGGCATCGGAGGATGACTCAGAGTGTCAACGCTGAGCGATGGACTAAAGAGAGGAGGCCTCCAGATAAACCCGTAGGTCCTTCCCCACCCGAGCTGCGACTTCATTTCCCTCTTGGTGAGTGTAAGCTGGGCTGAGTAACTTGTCTCCAAAGAATGGAAGAGAGAAAGAACGGGAAGAGGAAAATGGTAACTTCACACAGAAATGCAGCAGATGCCACCGCCACTGGACTCACAGCCCTGGCGCGTCCTCACACAGCTGCTGGTTTGTGTGATGAGCCGGTAGTCTGCAGGGCCTTCCTGAAACCCGCCTGTCCTGGTCCCAGCATTGGAAAACATCAGACAGACCGGGGCGGGGGGCAGCTGCACGATACCTGAGCAGGGTCTTTCGAAACCTTTGAAGTCATGAAAAATAAAGAAGTACAGAAAAACCGTCGCAAGGCAGAGGTGACATAAAAACTAAATGTAGTGTATTCTGGCTCGTATCCTGGAACAGAAAAAGTAAATTTATGGGAGAAGTTGTGCAATCAGGTTCCAGTCTTTAATTTAGTTAATAGTGGTGACAGAATGTTTCTCTGTTTCTGCCCCATACTGGGGATCTATCACAGAGCCACAGCCTCAGCCATAATTTTATTTTGAGAAGGGGTCTTACTAAGTTGCCTGGGTGAGATTTGACTGAGTTCCCATTTCCGGGTGAGGCTTTCAGCCCATCAGCCCCTGGGATCAGTCACACAGTAACTCCTAGGTGGAAAGAGCGGTGCTCGCTGAGGTCTGAATGAAGCCTCCCTGCTGCTGGGACGAGCTCCTGGACGGCCCTTCTGGTCCGTGAGCAGCGTCCTCTGGCATGCCCAGACTTTCCCTTTGTATTATTCCCTAATTATAACGATGACTGATACAACGCGTGCATTGTGTTAGGTGTAAGTAATACTGAGATGATTTAGAGTATTTATAAGGATCTGTGTGGGTTCTGGGCAAATACTGTGCTCTTTAATTTGGGGGACTTGAGCACCCTCTGGTTTTGGTATCTTTAGGAGTCCCATTTAGGGGTCCCAGAACTGGTTTCCTAGAGAAACAGAGACAACTGAATCATTCAGGCTACAGAGAGTATATTTTAATTATCACAGTAGAGCTAGGAAACCAACAGAATCATAACAGTGTGGCTTTTGACTTGCCAGTAGTAGACGTGTGAAGGCTCTGGTTTTACCCATGTAACCAAGCCAGCCTTACTCAGCAGGAAGGAATGGGGCCCCGTCCTCAGTCCTTGGGAGTCTGTTGGTGCCACACAAGATGCTCATCCCTCAGTCCCTTCCCCCTCAAGATCAGTTCCTCACTGTAATCAGCACTCCCGTCTCCTCCTGGAACTGAGGGTCCGGGATGCTGTTACACATAATGCGGTTTTGCTAAGAGGCCAATAACTGGTTCCCAGTGTCTCGGTGAAGTGCTGCTCAGAGCAGCTTCGTAGCATGAAGGTGCTCACTGCATAGCCACAGGGAGTACAGCTGGGAACCTGGGAGCAGAAGCTGGGACCTCGGTGCCAACAGTGAGTCCTCCTGTCGCCATGGTGACAGCTTGTTGATCGGCGATGCAGTGCCAGGGGCTGGCGCTGTGATATCAGGGAGGATCTGTTTCTGCCGCATCTGTGCTGGCCAGGGACAGCCTTGTGGGGTCAGAACACCCTCCACAAGATGGACAGGCTGTCTGGAGGGTCGGGCAGGCCACTGTCCGGCTGACCACCATGCCTCTGAGCGTGCTGCCAGCCGCTGCCTTCTGGCCCTCTGCTGCCAGAGGATGTTAATCGTGACCACCACACTCCAACAAGTGCAGTGGGTACCAGCCTCCTTAGGAGCGGCTGGAGTAGGGGCCTGCAGAAGACACAGCTGTCGGTGGCTGTGGAGATGTCGAGTTAGTCCAGGCCCTCTCCAGGGGATGCATCAGGCCCTCTGCTTAGGCTTCAGGGTGCACAGAGGCCCAGCTTGGTGCCGCGTGGAGTGAGTGGGCACGAGACGGGGTCCATGAGGGGCAGTGCTCGCGCCGTTCTGCACTGAGCCCAATGAGGAGTGATCCTGTTTGGCTGGCTTCACATGGAGCCCTGCACCCTGCAGGATTCCAGGTGCCAAGAGGAGAGAGACCTGCCACCAGGCCGCCCTGCAGTCCTCCCGTGCCTCCCGCCAGTGGCCTTGGTTCAGGTCATCCCCAGTGGGACTTGTTCCAGGTTACCAACCAGCTGCCGACTGCCACCAGGACACAGGCTGCGTGTTCTTGTCTGTATGTGTGAAATTGGAGCAAAGATACTATTTTTCACTTTAAAACAGGAAGGATTTCTCTTCTGGTGTTGTTCCTGGAAATAAATACCAGGATTCTTGAAAAACAGTTCCTCTAGCTTGTGTGGTTTAGCAATATCAGGTGAGTTGGAGCTCGAGTGAATGCGCAGAGGGTTTGCCCGGGATGAGTGTCTCCTCTCTGCCCAGTGAGGCCCTGGAGAGGGAGGATATTGTCCTGCCGGGAGCTGGACGCCTCTCACCCTTCTTGTTCTGGGGAAGCTCAGCCCCAGGCACCTCGGGCCTCAGTGGGCCCATCCCTCCCGGTGTGGCTGTGAACACTCAGCGCACGCTGTGTGCTGTGGGACGGCGGCGGCACGAGCAGCCTTCTGAGGGTCGGCACTGCCCACAGGCCTTGGGATTGTGCCAGGATGGCAAGGAACGCTGGCAGAATATTTGAGGTTTTTTGGGGGGGTGTATTCCTCTTTATCATTCAGATGATTGCACTTTGCCAATAGCAACACCATTAGCAGTGAGAGCTGTGTTGTCCCAGCGTGTCAGTCTGTTTCTGAAGACTCCGTTCATTGCCTGAGGCCAGCAAGGCCAGCAGCTTCCCTGGGACACGCGTGTCCTGGGCGTGTGCTCAGAGTGACTCAGGTCGCCCTCCCCGTGGGCCGTCCCCGGGCGAGAGCTGAGGAAGCGGTGGGACTGGAGGTTGCACGGTTGTCATCTGGCAGTTCCGGGCTCTTAGCCACAGTGCCTGGTCAGGTCCCTGCCCTCTTGCGTGCGCCACCCTGTCTTCCTGGGGCCCAGCCTCCAGCACCCCCTCCTCAAATGCCCTGCCTGGGGGTCTGCACCTGCTGTCGCCTCTTTCTGGTGCCTGGCACGTCGGGTCCGTCTCATTCTCCAGGTTGAGCATTACCTGTCCCAGCCTGGCCAGATTTCCCCTCCCTCCTCTTGCTCCTTCCCGCGTCTTCCTACTTGCTTCCTGTCCGCCGTGGAGTACCTGGCGCAGCTTCCATTCAGTCTGTTGAGTGGGTGCAGGCGCTGGCGATTTCGATCGTGGTTTGGGCTCTGTTACTGTGTACCCATGGGAGCCCCGGTCTAACGTGGGGTGTACTCGTGTGTGTGCGTGCACACGTGGGTGCTGACTCTGCGGTACAGCGTCCCCCAGGTTTCTCTTGCGCTCGAGTCCCACTCCCGGCAGTCGTGTCGCGTTGTGTTTCCTCCTGTGGCGCTGAAGCAGCTCTGTGTGCGGCCTGTGACCCAGACCCGTGTCAAAGATGCCGCTCCTAAAACACAGCACAAAAGCTAAAGCTCGGATCGGGAAAGAAGTGAATTTTTTCTTTGTTTTTGTAAAGGGTCAGTGTTTGGGTCAAACAGATAATACTTTTGAAATGACTTCCTCCCCGCCTGACCCATCCCCTTCCTCCCTGCTGTGGCTGCGGTGCGTTGGGCTGTGCTCACGGTGTTCGCTGCAGCGGCCCTGCCCCGGCTCTCCTCAGGGCTCCCGTGGGGGGATCCGACCCGGAGGAGCAGTGGCAGGAATGCAGAAGCGGGGTCTCTGACGCAAAGCGACCTTGTGTGCCTTCAGCAGGTGGTTAGGGCTGCTGTGGCCGCCCCAGTCCCATGTGAGGGGGCGAGACGTGGGGTCTGGCGACAGCCCCGCCAACTGGCGCGGGCCACCGGTCCCAGCCTGACCGCTGCTCCTGCTGTGCCCTAGACAACCAGTTCAGGATGTCCATCCTGGAGCGGCTGGAGCAGATGGAGAGGAGGATGGCCGAGATGACCGGCTCCCAGCAGCACAAGCAGGCCGGCGGCGGCGGTGGCAGCAGCGGAGGCGGAGGTGGTGGTGGTGGCGGGAACGGCGGGAGCCAAGCTCAGGTGCGTGGTGCCCGCACCCTCTTTCGTGTGCTCAGTGTTTCATTCTTCCACAATGCGGCTGGTCCCAGGTCCTCCTCCGCTGCCCACGTCACTCCTGGGCTTGGGCACAAAGTCCAGGCACTCTGAGGGTTAGAATCTGCGAGACAGGAAGGAAACCTCGGCACGTGGGGCTTCTCAGGAGTTTACTCCCTAACCCTTAAATCTGATTGGCCTCAGGAGTCACCACAGCTGCCTGGTGGGAAGCGAGGCCACCCAGTCAAAAAAGAGGCCAAGGGGCAGCTGGAACGGCGGGGCTCAGAATTAAACGGGAGCCTTTTTACTTGGCCTTTTGTGTCTTATCCTTGTTTTAAGGATAAATGCAAGCTATAATTGAATTAAATTCAGTTATTCACAGATCAGTATGGAAAGGGCCTGAGAAACTGTTTATGGAATTATGGTTTGGTGTAGAACAGTGCCCGAGAGCGTCTTTCATGTTCGTATGCAGAATGTTACATTGCCAAGCACAGGGAAATTACCAAATACTGTTTTAGTCCCAGTGGCCTTGAGACTTCTGTATACATTTTATTTAGGAGCTTTGTTTTGCAGAAAGTATTTGTCAAGAGACCCTGGTGATACAGGGCCCTTCTCCTATAATTTAGTCATTACCTGAAAACCTCAAATCATCTCCCCTCTTTTTCATCAAGATGAAAGAATTCCTTTGCCTAATTTTTTTTCTTTTGTGGCACTGGGAATGGAACCCAGGGCCTCGGGGACGCTAGGGAGGTGCTCTATCATTGAGCTAAGTTAAAAATTTTATTTTGAGAAAGGGTCTTGCTAAGTTGTCTGGACTGGCCTGGTACTTAATGGACCCTCCTGCCTCATCCACTTGAGTAGCTGCAATGATAGGCCTGGCCTTCCTTCACTGCTAGTTTGTTGGAGGATTGAACCCAAAGCCTCACTCCTACTGGGCAGATGCTCTTCCACTGAGCTACAGCTACATCTCCCTCCCCAATAATTCCTTTTTCAAGTGAAATGTTTATTATTTTATGATCCTTATAAATACCAAGTGTTGATATTTTCAGTAACAGTCAATAATGAAAACACAGCATAGTGTTCCAAACCCAAGAAGTCAACCTCCTTTATTCTCACATGTTCTTATTTTTCTGTCTTCAGAAATAAATAGAACACACCTATAATCCCAGCATTTGAGAGGCTGAGGCAGGAAGATCTCTGTGAATTCCAGGCCAGCCTACACTACATAGTGAGGGCCTATTTCAAAAAAAGAAGAAAAATTGAATAGAAGTGATTTAGCACACAGTATGCTATTGTTAAGCTAAGCATCTTTTTCATGTAATAATACTAAGTTCTGTAGGTGAAATCATCATTTAATGCACACCGTGGCCGAAATAAGAGATTCCCATAAAATTCTTTGCCCTGTACTACAAAAGTTGCATGATCGTTTTATACAAGATCGTTTTAAAGCTCAATTCTTACGCCACTGGTCTATAATAATCTGATCTCACGGTAACTGCTGCTGAATGCTTGCATCAGTTTAGGCTGGTGTCACTAAATGTCTCTCTGTGCTGTGTAAGACAGAGACGCGGCTGCTAAAACCCTCTGTTCACCGACTGGGGATTTCCGTGTTCTTAGACACGTGTCTCTCTGGTGCGTAGACAGCAGCTCTGCCCGACCTTCCTAGCCAAGTTCAGTCTACTGTGTGCTGGAGTCCCCCGTCGGCACTCCTCTGAGATACTTTTACTTCTCTGATGAGGGTGACATACTATCCACAATCCATCTTTATTTTTGGAGACTTTTTTTTCCAAATTTGAAAATAAAAAGCAATGAAGAACAATATATGTCCATAGTAATGGAATTATATGGAATGTATTACCAGAAAAAAACACTTAACACCAGAAATGCGAATTATGATAGAAATGATATTTGGGAGAATGTTAAACATAAAACTCCTAACACAGAGGTTCAATTAAGTCATTGAAGTTACTCACTTTTATTTTTGTTCCTTTACCATGGATTCACAGGAAGAAAGCCGTGGGGTTAAAATTAGTGAGTTTCTCTTTCTTTAGGTGTTTTTATGGTTATTATTTATGCTCAAATTTCAAGATTTCTCATGTTTCCTCAGTATCTGTAAAGAATAAAAATTGTTATTAGATATGTTTAAGCATTTCTTTAGGAAAAATAATATACCCACCTGGAAGTGACTTAGCTGTCTTTCAGAAGTATCCAGAAAGTCACATATCCACATGCCCCGGATGGAAGCAGTAGCCTACTGCTGAGAGCGTTTGCTTGAGCAGGGAGGCTGGACCCATCTTCTTCTCTGGTAGCACCACAGGCTTCCCCCGAGGTGGTCAGCGTGGAGATCGCTGCCCTGGTGCCAGCTGTCCTTGGCAGACAGCGGTGCCCTGAGAGTTACAGGGAATCACCTTGCACCCCCCCCCTTAGAGAAGCGCTGGGCGGCAGGTTGAGGTCCGTTGGGTGCTCTGCTTCATGGCCGGTCTCACGGTTTTATGTTTTCCTTTTTGAGTTGCTAATCAGTCGCGAAGCATTTGTTTCTGCTTTGGTAAAGCGCTGAGGCAGGAGCGGGCCTGCGGCCCCAGCGTGGTAACATGTGCTTTCTCACGATAGTGCACCTCTGGGCCTGGGACCTTGGGGAGCTGCTTCGAGAGTCGCGTGGTCATCGTATGTGAGAAGATGATGAGCCGAGCCTGCTGGGCAAAGTCCAAGCATTTAATCCACTCAAAGACTTTCCGGGGGATGACCCTCTTACACCTGGCTGCCGCCCAGGGCTACGCCACCCTGATCCAGACCCTCATCAAGTGGCGGTAAGGCTGGGGTGCGAACGACTGATCGCCTTTGCTCATCCGCGTGCAGCTCTGGAGTGTTTCCACCCGCGGCAAGAGGTCTAGCTGTTCAGTGAGCTCTGTAAGCTGTGAGCAAAGGGCTTTCTCCGAGGGCAGTTTCCAGAGGAGCGTTATGAATTTATGCTCCAGAACTGCCGCCTGAGATACTGAGTGTCGGATTGTTTCATTTCCTTTGGGCTCTTAGCCAGGTGGAGAGTCCAAACTACCTCGGGAATCCCAGACTCTATTTCTTCGCATCAGTGAGGTTAGACGCTCCATTTGGTTTCCTCTCTGTAGGGATAACAGTATTCCGGTGCTTCCTTTGAACATGGATTGATTGTGTGTGATTCTTCCGGTGCTCTCTGTTACAGCACAAAGCATGCGGATAGCATCGACCTGGAGCTGGAGGTCGACCCCTTGAATGTGGACCACTTCTCCTGCACTCCTCTGGTAAGGAACAGGCTCATCTCTGCTGCCAGCCATTTTCCCAGTCTGGCCTGGGGATGTTATTCCCTGAGGAATCTGAGGCTGTTACTTCAAGATGGGTGGTAAACTGCTTTGCTCCTCTACATTGGTTTGTCACAGTGTGAACTCTGTAATGAAGTGTTTAACCATACTTCCTCACAGATCTTCCATTTGTTTGTTTTGTTTTGTTTTGTTTTATACCAGGAATTGAACTCGGGACCTTGCACTTGGCAGGCAGACACTGTGCTGCTGCTGAGCTATATCCCCGGTTCTCAAAGATCTTCCTGCCAAGGCCCTGAAAGCCTTATTATGAAGAGTTTACATGTATGTGTTAGATGAGTCGCAGACTGTTACAGAACAGGGCTCTTAGACTGTTACTGAAAAGATGAGTGAATTGACTCAGACTGAACTCTGTAGTGAAGTACTAAACAAGCCCACGGTGACCCCTTCTTGACGTAGGGCTTTTCGCCAAGATAGTTTGTAAGGGTAACGTGGAATTTCTCACAAGGACCAGTTCCTCACTGGCAGCAGTGGCCAAGGTAAAATGCAGTTTCGACCTCTCACTGAGAAAGCTGTCTCTGCCTCCTGTCTTTAGATGTGGGCCTGTGCGCTCGGGCACTTAGAAGCCGCCGTGGTACTGTACAAGTGGGACCGGCGGGCCATCTCCATCCCCGACTCCCTGGGAAGGCTGCCTTTGGGAATTGCCCGTTCAAGAGGTCACGTGAAACTAGCGGAGTGTCTGGAGCACCTTCAGAGAGATGAGCAGGCCCAGCTGGGACAGAACCCCAGAATCCACTGTCCCCCGAGTGAGGAGCCAAGTACCGACAGCTGGATGGCCCAGTGGCACAGTGAGGCCATGAGCTCTCCAGAAGTACCCAAAGGGGTCACTGTGATTGCAAGTACCAATCCAGGTGAGAATTGAGAGCAATTGCGTCTCAGACCTTGACAGCTTTCCCATTTGCTTTCCTGCATCTGCCCTAGAAAAGGCCGTCAGAGATTCACATGTGTTAGTTTTTTAATGTTTCTGATTTTCTCTTTAAAATGCCTACTGCCTTCTCCCCTCAAAAAAACATAGAACATAGCCAAAGTTCTGTGTTCATGCAGGAAATACACATTCTGGGAGAAGGATTACCTGACTATGACGTGTGCTACTGGGGAAGAGTTAAGCATTAAATCCCGGCTTGGTGCTTGCGTCTCTCAGGCATAGAGAAAGTGTTTATTCTTTAGGATATCTGCTTTTATCTCCTGTCCTGACTGTCCTTTCTACTGTACTTTTCAGAGCTGAGAAGACCTCGGTCTGAACCCTCTAATTACTACAGCAGTGAGAGCCACAAAGATTATCCAGCTCCCAAAAAGCATAAATTGAACCCTGAGTACTTCCAGGCGAGGCAGGAGAAGCTGCTTTCCACTGCACTGAGTCTGGAACAGCCCAATATCAGGAAACAGAACCCTAGTTCTAAGCAGTCTGTCCCTGAGACAGTCAGCCCCAGTGAAGGAGTAAGGGGCTACAGCCGGGAAGCCTCCCCTCCTACTCCAGAGACCGCAGCCTTCCACACCTCTGGATCTCAGCCCGTAGTAAAGTGGAATTCCAAAGATCTTTCCATTGGTGTGTCTACAGTACAGGTGACTGGAACTCCGAAGGGGACCAGTGTAGTAAAGGACACAGCACCTCCTCAGGTGCGCCCTCGGGAACCAATGAGTGTCCTGATGATGGCTAGCAGAGAGGTGGCGAGCACAGAACTGGGGTCCTACCGCGATAGCGCAGAGAACGAGGAGTGCTCGCAGCCCATGGACGACATTCAGGTGAGCACCAGCCGGGTGAGCCAGGCGGCTGGACCCTCGCGGCTCTGGGATCTTCTGCGCTGGTTCCGGAGGTCTTGGCGCTGTGTCCTCCCCAGGGAGGGCTAGCAGTGCGCCCTGCTCCGTGAGGCTGCTGGTGTATCTTCTCTGTTTGGCCCGCAGTTACCTCCCGTGAATCAGGCTGTGACTGGGTCCTGAGTGCCAGGTCCCAGCAGAGCCCTCTTCTTGGCACCAGTTCCTCCAGACTCACTCGTGACCCCACAAGAAGTCACCTGCCGCCTCCTTGCATCCACGACATCACTGTCCCTGTCCCTAGTACTAGTCACAGTAAAGCCGAGGCCCTAAAACTAGTAAGACAGAATCTGGATTATCTAAGTGAGCTTGGCACAACCATCCTGTAGCCATTGTGGAGGACGTGGAGGGCGTGGGCTCTCAGGACGGGCAGTGAAATGTCCCTGCTCCTGATACCTGACTGCCCTGACGACAGATGCAGAAAGTACAGGGTCCATTGAGGGCATAGAACTTGCTACAGATTGAGAGCCGATGCACTGAAGTAAACTTGACATCAGGCTATTAAGCAGATCCATTAATTAACATTCATCAGGGAGATTGAGAGGAACAGTTCTCTTCCAGCTTCCACAGGGACTCCTCTCTCCACCCTCCCCTTGATACCACCCAAAACAAATGTAAAAGGAAAAACCACTTCTAGACATTCAACAGGAGACTCATGCCCTTAGAAGTGACCCAGCCAGCAAGAGGGGCCCAGAGGAGATTCCTGCCCAGCCAGGGTACCCAGGAGGGGTCTGATCGCTGGGCCGCACCGTGCCTGCATCCCAGGGCCCCTGCCTGCCGCCTGCCGCTGCGTGGCACAGGTCCCCGTGAGCCGCCATCCTCGGCAGCCAGGAGGCTGCTCTTGTCATCTGCCAGCGAGCGAGTGTGGTCTCAGGGAGCCCACCCAGCTGAAACAGGCGGGGCTGCACACACGGCCTGGCAAGGGCCAGACAGGGAACCGTTCTGCTTTGCAGGCCATACTGACTTTGATACAACTATTTTTGCCCTGATAGCACAAAAACCACCATAGACCATATTAAATGAATGAGCATGGCTGCATTCCAATAAAACTTTATTTACACAGCAAGTAGCTGGCTGAATTCACCCCGCATTGTTTGCCAAACCCTGTGGTAGACAATTCCTCCTGAAGCTCACGGGACATGTCAGTGCTAAGCAGTCTAGAACAGTGTCTCTAAATATAAACGTAACAAGCGGGCAGGTTGTATTGGAAACCAGCAGCTCCAAAGAGGAGCAGAGCTGAGTACCCGGGACAGTGCTGCCCAGCAGAGCCCACTGGGGTGGAGCTGTGCCCCGCACGCTGCCCGCCGTGGTGGCCACCGACAGGGCCTCGAGTACTGGCAGTGCAGCTAGTGCAGCTCGGGAACCACATTTGTAGCCAGGCATGGTAGCTGTGCCTACTCGCAGCACTCGGGGAGCTGAGGCAAGAGGATTGCCGCAAGTTCAAGGCCAGCCTGAACTACAAAGTGAGACCCTGTCTCAGAAA
Source organism: Dasyprocta punctata (assembly GCA_004363535.1). Classification (NCBI taxonomy): domain Eukaryota; kingdom Metazoa; phylum Chordata; class Mammalia; order Rodentia; family Dasyproctidae; genus Dasyprocta; species Dasyprocta punctata. The sequence goes on from RJWM01001559.1 coordinate 121,489, forward strand.
AGAAAAAAAGAAACTAAATTTGTGATCATACTTAAGCTTCATTAAGTTTAAATCGCTGTTGGGCAACAGAGATTTATAACAGCAGACCTTCACTGAAAGAGAATTGATGTAGGAAATAGAAAATAACAACAACAAAAAACCTATTTCACATTTTTACCAGGTCTCAAGAGAATCCTATTGTGCCAAAGAAAGTGCACATATCTGTGAAAAATCTAGCAGTCCATAGAGGTGTTTTGCCAAATGAGAAAACAAAAGTAATGAAATAATTCAAGAAATGTCAGGACAGAGTTCACAGAGGCATCAGCAGCCAAACCAGCAGCCCCTGTGCGTTCCCACGGTGCTCAGTCGCGTGGCCGTGTGCAGAACCTGTGGTTAGGAGATTCTTTGAGTGGCAGAAGAATAATGTTTAAGTAGTTGAGAACTAAAATGCTAAATTATTGTAACAAAAGCAGGGAGATAGGGAAATAAAGATGATCAAAGTGTGTTAAAGCAACGTGCTCGTTCATGGAAGAGCGTAGATTTTGTTCCACTTGTGATGTGGGTAGATAAGGATAGACTGAAATATGCTTGTTAGAAATGGCCAGTTCATACTATAAAAACAGGCTGCCAAATTTCTAAGTCATCAAAGTGGGGAAAAAAGAATGTTTGGCGTATTTGGAAAATGTCCAGCAATGATAAAAGGCAAAAGCAACAAAACTTAGAAGCAGAAAACGTACTATAGGGATGTGTTTGATAAGTGGTAATTCCATGGAAAGGCAGATTCTTGGATTTGACTAAAAAGAGCAAACTATATGCCACTCGTAAGAGATACAACTCAAATGAAAAGAAAATGACAAAATGAGTGAACTCTTTCAGACAATATGAAAAGAAGAAAAAAAAAGGCAGCTGGGGGAAGTCTGTGGATGCTCTGAGTTAGATCCCCAGCACGAAAAAGAAGGAAAACCCAAAAGATAAAAAGTGCAGTTCAGTTAGCCAGGCGTGGTGGGACACACCTGTAATCCCAGCTACTGGGGAGGCTGAGGCAGGAGAATTGCAAGTTCAAACCCAGCCTAGGTAACCTAGTGAGACCCAGTCTCAAAATTTGAAATAGTTAAAAAGGCTGGGGGTGTAGCTCATTACTCCCTGGGCTCAATCCCTAGGATCACACACAAAAAAATTGTAATTCAAGGCAAATAGTGAACTTACATGTAGTTTTCAAAAAGATCTGACAGGAACTGTTGCCAGATCTTAGCCACATAACCTCTAAACAGTGAAGCAAAGATTAGAAAATAGAGAGGAAGAGTCATAGAGCATGATGCTAAGTCTCAAAGTATGTCAGATCAAGTCATATGAAAGGAAATTTGGGGGCCAGGGATGTAGTTCACTGACACAGTTCCCACCTGGGAAGCGCGAGGTCCTGAGTTTGATTCCTGGTACCGAAAAAAAAAAATTTAAGAGACTGAGGCAGGAGAATCACTGCAAGTTTGAGGCTAGCCTGGGCTACAAAGTGAATTCAAAGCCAGAATAACAAGACCCTGTCTCAAAGACTTAAAAAAAAAAAAAAACTTTTAACAGTTTAATTAGAAAGTTTGATATACATTTAATAATATAGCTAATATATGATTACTTATGACTTTACAGATACAGTATGTGTGACTAATAGCTGTATATGTATAGATAAATATAGATATATGGATATAGATATGTAATAAATCATTGTTTCTTGATACCAAAGACACATTTATGGAAATTGCTGTTACACAAGGACAAAGAGAATTTGAATAAAAACCCAAAGCTATACATATAGAACTATCTTCTCTAACCAGAACCCAGGAAATTTAGATGGAAGTGATATTACTTTCAAGGCCCAGTTGCTGAGTATATCATTTGTTATAAAATTATTTAAACTGCTTTTTGCAGCCATCACAATAAAAAATTTCAGCTCCTTGCTCTCCTGGAGTCTCCACTGTCATAGTAAGGTGTCGAGATGTTGGTATTTGTTCATAAAACGGAGAAGGATTTGACTTTAGAGTGGTGACCTTTGGGGTTCAGAAATGCCCCTTCGCTTTTAATAAAAATTTGGGTAAGCTTGTACATGCTGCCTACTTGGGAGGCTGGGGCAGGAGGATCTCTTGAGCCCAGGAGCTCAAGACCAGTCCTGTATCAAAGAAACTCACCAGAGGATGTGCGTGTTTCCATGGGTGAGGAGTGAAGGCTGGGCTTACATCGCTTTGGTCGAGTCACAGATCGAGATGGCCAGTAGAAGATGAAAAGCTGCAATATTTTTTTGTTTGTTTTCCTGTTTATTTCTGTGAGAAAAAGTAATTCTCGCTCTTGGATGAAAATTTGAAAATTATCGGAGATGACGATTTTCAGCAACTTTCTGGAGGTGGGTGTGAGTTTCCTATTGCGTGACTGAGTACCCATGGAAAGTCCTCAGTGTCACGAAGCCCAGTGGATTTGGATTTACATGTGGTGCACAGGCCCCCTCATCAGAACGCTTCCGTCACCTCGTCACCTCCGGAGTCCCCGCACCTGGAGCCCATTGCCACCTGCTCCACCTCACCCCAGGCGCCCGCAGTGTAACCCTCAGCCCGGCTGCTTTCACGTAGGATTTCTGAAGTGCATTCAAGCTGCGGGAGGAGCGTCTTGTCCCCCGAGTATGGCTCCTTCCAGAACATTTTCACGCTCCTGAAAAACTTAAACTGCTGTTTTTCAGTGAACCATTTTAAGGGGTATACAAGGAAGTTTATAAAAAATGGAGCCCATACGTCTGATACTGAGTTTATAAAATTCTTCATATCAGCTTTGAGGATTCTTTATTATCAGGGATATTTGAGGTGCAGATACCAGCAGCCTAATTATGTGGGTTTAATTTAAAAAAAAACAACTTTTTTTCACGTGACAAAAAGGTCTAGAGGTCCAGTTGCTCAGTGATACCATCAGGAACCCCAGGGTTTTGGGTTTCGTCGTCCTAGGTGTCCCCTCTTTGTGGCTGGTCTCTCCGCACGCTGCTTCCTGTTACAGCCGCCCACGGCTGGCTGAAGTGAAGGCAGGAAGCAGAGAGGACCGGGCGTGCCAGGTGCAGAGGCTTTGCCCGGCGCCCTCCTGGCAGAGCCCCGTGTGCTGTCCCCGTCCAGAAGTGGGTTGCAGTCCCTCCTCTAAGTGCATACAACGGGGTGGGGGAGTCACGATTATCCTGGAGTGCCTGCAGTCAGTGCCCTGGGGTCGGGCACATTGCTGCTGTCTGTGAGACAAGGGTTCCCCAGTGAAACAGAAGGGGACGGGGGGACATCGGCCAGGCAGCTAACAGTGTCACCACGGTACAGTGACACCTTACTTCAGCACTGCCCATCGTCGAACGGCCGAATTCGTTGGCTGGTGCAGCCGGGGGTGGAGTAGGTGCGAGTCAGATGTTCTGTAAGACGGCACCATCGTTTGCAGGTGATCAGTCTCCATCTCAGCGTATTTGGGGGAATCCTGTCATAACCTTAAAATGCTATTTGAGTTCAGGGAATGGAGTGCACTCTCCCTGTTTTCTCTCCAGGGCAGGGGGTAAAATGGCTAACTTTGGAGTTCCCTTTCTAACCCAGCTGTCCTGTGAACTTCTGTTTCAAGGTGAACATGATGACCTTGGCAGAACACATTATTGAGGCCACACCTGACCGAATCAAGCAGGAAAGCTTCGTGCCCTCGGAGTCTCCGGCGTTGGAAAGGACAGACCCTGCCACTGTCAGTAGTACAATGAGCTGGCTGGCCAGTTACCTAGCGGATGCCGACCGTCTGCCAAATGCTGCCCAGATCAGGTAAGAGGGTTCTGGGGTTGCTGCCAGGATGGATGTCTGAATTCAGCAGGAGGCAAGGGTGGAGAAGAGCACGGGCTGCATGCTGTAGAGTGCAGTACTTTATGGAGAAGGAAGAAGGCTTTAGGGCATGTTCCACGGCCGCTATGGAGGCCAGGCTCTGTCTCACAGCTTCCATTATCTCCATTAGATTAGAGCGTGAGAGATAAGGTGTCGTAATGGGTCTAGCTGAAGGTTCATAGGGGCAGGGTAGTATGCTTACTGGGTTTGGTATTTAGCATCATTCTGAACTCCTGCTAGGTGCACTTCATTGTGAACATATTGAAGGACAACTGAGGTGCTGGGTAAGTTCAGCAATTTAGCTCAGAGAAAGAAGGCCTAGTCTGAACTCTCACCGTGGGTTCAGGTAATGCCGTCATTGTTTGGTGGATTAATAGGTACTGGACTGTACAGGGGAGGCATTAACTCTGTCCCCGTTCTCCTCTCGTTTCAGAAGTGCATATAACGAGCCTCTCACCCCTTCTTCTAATACCAGCTTGAGCCCCGTCGGCTCTCCAGTCAGTGAAATAGCTTTCGAGAAACCTAACCTTCCCTCGGCTGCAGACTGGTCTGAATTCCTGAGTGCATCTACCAGTGAGAAGGTAGAGAATGAGTTTGCCCAGCTCACGCTGTCTGATCATGAGCAGAGAGAACTCTATGAAGCCGCCAGGCTTGTTCAAACCGCTTTCCGGAAATATAAGGTAAAGTGACCGCATCTGGATGCCGTGCTGTTCTTAGATCAGGGAGGGGAGAGGCGGCTCATGTCATTCAGACTGAGACACGTCTCATTTCCTTTTTCTTCCCTAAGTTTGTTTTTATTCCATGTTATTAATTAGATCATATTAGATTATTAGTAATTTGTCAATAATGAGATAGCTGTTATCTCAACTTGTTGTTGATAATGGATACTACACAAAGTCGATACCTCAGCCACGAGGAACTCATGAAAAGGGCTTTCCACTGGAAGCTCGGGGACTGACTTTAGAAAGCTCGTGAACTCCTAAAATTAAGTGAATCTTCTGTATGTGCTTTATCAATGGGAAGAGGACTCATAGCTCTCTGCAGATCCTTTTTTTTTTTTTTTTTTTTTTTTTTTGTGGTTCTGTGGATCGAACTCACAACCATGCACCTGCCAGGCAGATGCTAAAGCCACTGAGCCAAACTCCCAGCCCTTCTCTGCAGATTCTTAAATCTTTGTCAGACCAGCCCCGCAGAGGTGGTAAAAGCCATTAATTACTGATTCAGAGGTAAAGTATTTGAAATTAGCTTAGGAAGTACTGTTGAGATCTGGTATGGCAAATGGTGTAGTGCCTAATTTGTTAAATACTTCTAAAATGAATACTTTTTAGGTCCCCTAACACTCAAATAATATGGTTTCATTTGGAAGCAGAAAATATTCAGAGGTTTATTCCATGAATTCACTTTCCCTAGTTTATAATTATCAGTGCATTCGGTAAACCTGGGTGCTGAGAAAGTTGTGTTACTCGAGTAATGGTTGTGTTCCAGTTCTAAGTGACAGTTCTCACGATAGATGGTCACTGACTTTCCCTTCTCTTCACCCTGAAGGGTCGACCCCTGCGGGAACAGCAGGAAGTGGCTGCTGCTGTCATTCAGCGTTGTTACAGAAAATATAAACAGGTAAACCTCAGTTTGTGTGCAGGGGAACTGCATCTTGTCCAGGCGACACTGGCCGCTAAGGACCCTGGTGTGCATCTTGGCTAAAGAGCGTTATGTCCAGCTCCTCATAACGGGAAGGCGTCATTTAAATCTCCTTCATTAGAAAGCAGAGGAAAAGAAAGCAAGGCAAACCCATCTGCAGTGAAGCTTATGCCACAAAAGAAAGTGTGTTCGAAACGTTGGCCTTTTGGTCTTATCACCTCTGTGAGATATTGGTGTGATGCAAGACAGTTGTTGGTGTTGGAGGTGAGGATCTGTGTCCTAATCATTTCATGGACTCCATAGGAATTGAAGAACCACAGGGAGTTTGGTGTGGTGATTGGAGAAGGTAATTGCTTAGTTTTGACATTGAGTTACACAGGTTGTGCAGTTTACGCTTAGCATCCTTTCAACGTCATCCATTTAAAATGAAGAGTCGTAAAAAATCTTTGAAAATCTCAAAAAGCTTGGAGCATCTTAAACTGCTTTTGCATTCTCTTGGTAGTGGTTACAGAATGACTGTTTCCATCCCCTTTTGTGTAGGATGCTGTCTCCAGAACAGCCTGTAGGTTAGGTGGCCCGAGTCCTACGGCAGAGGGACCTGATGTTGCGCAGTGCCCCGTGTGCTAGAGCTTTCGCATGCATCAGTTCTTTTGCTTCTTAGGATTATTCAAAGTAAATGGTTTTATTTCCATTTTAAAGATGAAGAAGATGAGGATCAGAGAAATTAAGTAAATATGACTCTCTAATCATCAAGGTGATGTAAAACATTAAAAATTGCCTTGATGAGTTTTGAAGGGTTTGTGTGATAAAATTCAACCCTGGGCTGAGGATATAGCTCAGTGGTGCAGCATCTGCCTGGCAAGCACAAGGTTGTGAGTTCGATTCTCAGTACCACCAAAAGAAAAAAAAAATTCAATCCTGCCAGTAGATTTTAGAACCTTGCGTTAGCTTGTGCTTCCCATGGGCCTCACATTTTTGTTTAAGGACCAGTAAATGCTGAGATGTTGAATAATCACATAGCACTGTGGGGTTGTGCTCTCTGGTTCTGAGCCAGGGCTTTGGTTTCTCACATGGGTTGCCATTTCTCAAGTGTCTCTAGGATTAAGCCCTCTCCACGGGACAGGAAAGGAACCTCTCCAGCTTGTAGCCAGTTGAGTTCATGATCCCAGAAAATGAAGGTTTATTGTGCAAACGCTGACACCACAGTGCCTCTAGCCCTGCAGCAGGGAAGTTGTACCTGCTTCTGTTGGGTGAGCCCGCTTCACATTCTCAAAAGTGATACAGAGACAGGATCCTAAGTCTGTGATTACAAGAAGTATTTATTCTAAAATGTAGTTTTGATCATCTTTTAAAAATCCCCTCCCAAAGAAGCGTTATCTAGAACTAGGAGGCTAGAAGGCATTATTTTTGGAAATAGTAACAACTATAAGATAGATACCTTAGAAATCAGAAGACATAAAAATAGCTAGCTTGCCTTTCTCGGGGGAGTTCTATTGGTTCTGGTTTTTAATTTTATTCATTCAGCAATCTAACATTAATCTTGTATTTTCTGTTTCTCCCCCAAGCTGACATGGATAGCCTTGAAGGTAATGATACACCCAAGTCCTCTCACAAATCATTCCACCAGAGTCACAAACTCCACACCCATCACCAGCTCCAACGAGGGGCCATTAAGATGGCACAGTCGTGAGACAGACAGTGCCCCCTTGCCAGGCCACCTCGCCACAGTGCATCCACCCTCTGGGACCTTGTGGTTTTTCAGTCGGAGCGGGTTTTGGCATTAATCATAATCGGACATTTTCTTGGCTAGTGTCAGCCCATCCTGACCAGTTGCGGTGACCCCAGTGGCCACTAAGTGAATATCCTTTTTCCATGACGGGCTGCCCAGTAGCCCGGCAGGTTTCAATGTGCCGTGTGCACGGGTCAAGACGGTGAAAGCCACAGAAGCTCTGTAGGACCCAGTTGTTCTTGTCTTAAGAGACTTTTGGACCAATGGAGATGAAAGTAAAGCAGGTCAGATGAGACTGAAGAAGATGCTTGCAGAAGGGGCCTGTGTCTGGAACATTTGAGAAGTCAGTTTGCTTCCCTCATTCCACCGCATGCGTAGTTAGGCAGATGCAGGGATTTTCCGAGGGATGTGTTTCCTTACAATGGTAAGTTGCCTTCTCATAAGCAAAGGGCTCTGTGTGACTTCTTGTCGGATTCTATTCCATGAGAAATTTGGACATAGCGTTTTGAGACCTGGTAAACTCTGTATCTTTGCTGCCTGGCCTGATCCTGAAGAGGACCCAGGCTCCTCCAGGGCCTCCAGCCCTGGCCTTTGCTGCTCTGCAGTGGGCTGGGGGGAGGGGGCTGCTGGCATTGGAACCTGAGCAGACCCCGGCCCTCTGACCACCTCCCAGGGTTCATTGCTGTGCCACCGTGCTGGTCTGAGGAGTGTTAATCTTTCGCAGGGTGACATGGATTGAAGGTGTCAGCGTTTCATGATAACCTTGCATTTGGGATCTTGTAACTCCGTCAGCAATTTGCCATCTGGAGTGATAATTAGAAATCAGAGCTGTGAATGTGGGGAGCAGGAGGCATAACTGGGTTAAAAATGTTTCCAAACCCGACAGTAAATATTCCTCTTAAAAGAAGCACTTAAAATTTTACTTCGAAAATATTTTAGACTCATATATGTCCAAGTTATTACTACTAAAATCTTTGTCAAGAAGGGCAATCGTTTTGCTGTTTTGGGGAGAAAGCGCGGCAGAGCTGTCTGCAGGTGACCGGGGAAGCAGTGCTTCCCCTTTGGGGAGGTGGCCGGGAGCACGCCTCTTCGCCTCCTTGGTGATGGAACCCCCAAGCAGAGACCCGCGAGAGCAGGAGGCGGGGCCTTCTCCTTCCCTTCCCCAGCACGCGGGACACGCGGCCTTGTGTCGTCCCCGTTGTTACTGTCTTGCTCGTTCTTGTCGCCCCTGCAGTATGCACTTTATAAAAAGATGACACAGGCGGCCATCCTTATCCAGAGCAAATTCCGAAGTTACTACGAGCAAAAGAAGTTCCAGCAGAGCCGGCGCGCCGCCGTGCTGATCCAGAAGTACTACCGGAGTTACAGGAAGTGCGGCAAGAGGCTGCCGGCGCGCCGCACGGCTGTCATCGTGCAGCAGAAGCTCAGGTGGGCGGCAGACGCTGGCGCTGGCCAGCTGGCCGGCGGGGGCCCGGCTCGCCCCGTGGGCTCAGGCTTCCCTGGGACCTGGCGCGTTCAAGCCCCGTCCCTTTCCGAACCCTCAGAACCTTCTAGGCTCTGGATAGTGACAGCTGTGCGGTGCGGTGGCTCCCTTTTGTCCATGGAGCTTCTTCTGTCGCAGCCCCACCCCTTTGTATCTTGGTGTCGCCGGCCAATTTCGACTTCTGTCCAAATTTGGCGAGACCAAAGATTACGCTCCGAGAGAGGTCACCCCAAATAGTCTGAACTGTGGAGCTACTGCGTAGAAACCTCCGGCGGAACGATTAGGGTTACGCTGTTGTCTTCTAGAAAGCGAAGTGAAAAACCTGGAGCAGAGCACAGCACGCTGACTTACAGAGCATGGTAGCCCAGGGAAGGAGCCAGACCCGGGCAAGCGGACTCGTAAACCACGGAAGTCGCTCTGGCGACAGTGTCTTTTACACTGGCACAGCTTGTAGAATGCTAAAAGGACATTCGGGGCCATCTTGTTTGCGGCCTTCGTGTTGTCCCCTGAGAGCCCGATGAGATTCCCACCTCCCCCGACCCAGCACCGTCGGGGCAGCAGGTGCTTGCTCTGCTCCCTTATCTCAGGGACGCTATCTTCCACGTCCCCTGCCGCGCCAGCCAGGTTAGCCTTCGCAGGTCCCTTTTGGTAACAGTCGTGTATTCTGACTTTTTTCCAGGAGCAGTTTGTTAACCAAAAAACAGGACCAAGCTGCTCGGAAAATAATGAGGTTTCTACGTCGCTGTCGCCACAGGTACATTAATCCTCATCTATACAGTTTATGCATCAAGAATGATAAAATAATCCTAATCTTAACCGTCTGCGGGCTCCCGTTGTAGCGCTAATATCCCCTGCACATACGAGGTGCAAATCTCTGACGTCACAGGACAGTCGCGCTCCCTGGGCGGGCACTCAGCTGCTACCACGAGCCCGCTGGAGGCCACTGCCCCCCGGACTGCGCATGTGCCCCACGGGGAGGCTCCGCCAGTGGCTTTGTGTGTGATTGGAGAGTGAGCATAATTAAGCTGGACTAGCTGTTAATTCAAGCTTCTCTTTAATCTGGTATTTATGTGCCACCTTGCACTAGAGTCATCCTTACTGTGCTAGCAGACATCCAGACAGAAAATAGTTTCTTTTCTCCAGGAAAGGGAGGCGTGAACACCGCCCAGGTTTTCTGAACTAGTCTTTCCGCTTGACACTGCTGCCCCCTACCGGACTTGTCGGTTGTCAGCGAGAGCTGGTGTGTGGCGAAGACCAGGAGAAGCTCCTGGAGTGGGAGAGGTAGACGCTGAGGTTCCAGCTGCATTTCCATTAGGAGGAAGGGGCGCACGCCGGAGAGCCCGGTGTTGGGGACACAGCCTCTGCTGGGGGAGCCCAGGGAGAGGAGCGACTCTCCTCCCACCTGCCTGCGTGCTCCCGATGAGGACTTGTCCTGTGCTTAGACGCTGGGGGCTGGAGGAAAGCGTGTGGTTCCCTTCCTGCAGCTCAGCATTCCGGGCTGAGACCTTAGCAGCAGCCGTGGAAGCGTGTGCGGCTGACGTCCCTGTGGCCGTGGTGTCTCCCGAGCATCCGCTGTGCAGCCGACAGTCGCAGACACACCACAGGCTCCTGCATGTCCCGTCTTAGTCCTGTCCTGTCCCATCGCGCCCTGACCTCAGCATCATATTTAACTTGATGCCTCGGGGCCTCACTTCTGCTTTTTCTTGCTCTTAAAAGAAAGAGTCAGTTGCTCATTTTGAAAATACTTCGCCTTTGGGAGTGAGTAGGGTCTAACTAGCTACTGTCCTGTAAATCAGCAGTAGGAGGAAGCGTGCGCAGCCACCATGTGGACATGCTAAAAACTTGAGAAGGAGCTTTCGTTCGTTAGGGATGGGGTGCTCTTGAGCCGGAAGGCGGGGAGGGTGCTCACCACCCCAGCTCCGGAGCTAACAAGTGAGATCCAGAGCAAACACCCTTAGATAACAGGAAGCCCTGTCAGGAAGCGCATAACCAGCTGTGTAATGGTCAGTGGAAGCCAGTCCACATGGCTGGGACCTCAGACGAGCCTCACCAAAGTCCATCATTCGGTCATCCTTGCCCTTGACGGTAGATTGCTGACCATCGTAAAACAGCTGACAAAACAGCTGACCGTCCTTTTGGGGAAAGTACCAAGGACTCCCCTCGCCCTTTCCCTCCCCACCTGGAGCGTCCACAGCCCCTTCTTCCCGCTTCCTCTTCTGCCTGCAGAACACACACCTTAGAGGGGCTCTGCCCAGCACAAAGACCAGCGGACTCATCTGCACAGGGAGAATCAGACGGCACATCTTCCTTCCTCTGCTGCCCCTGCAGATTCCATTTTCAAGAAAATTTCCTTAACAGGGATCTTTTCTAGACAGCTTCAAACAAAGCAGAATGTTCACAGGTTCAATTGCACCGTACTCCCCTCCCGCCGTTTCTTCCAGTCTTCTCCTCAGACTTTGAAGATAGATGATAGATAAGTAGGAAGATAGAGAGGAAATGATTTAGGAGAATTACAGGAAGTCCTATCCTTATTTTCCTTATATTTATTTATTCCCACGGCTGTGCCCCATGTTTACAGTGGGTGAGATAAGAGAGTAAGATATTTAAACAAAACGTAAATTCATAAAAGGCTGCCTTCCAGAAAGTAGACTGAACAAAGGAGCCCTTCCACTCCTGTTTTCAGAGTTCTCTTTTCGTAAACCGGTAGAGAAGAACTTGCTGAAGATTTCTGCCTCCCTAAGGACTACGTTGTAATTAGTGCCAACCCCATAAGAAGGCTGCGGGGGGTTCATGATGAAGAGGGCGTCAGGCTCTGGGCTCCCAGTGTCTGTTCGTGACTCAGCACAAAATGCAGACCCTTAGTGGCTCTTTTCTTGACTTTCGCTAATTCAGATGTTAGAAGAAAAATACAGACATTACAGTATTCTGCATATACTGACTATATAAGATTAGTTTTCATGGCCCATTCCTATATATCCAATTAATATATTCAATTAAGAAGCTTGAAATCCTGAATATCTGTCCTAGAGGTTTTGTTTTAAATTTATATTTTTCCTAGACTATGTGCAATCCCGTTTCCACTCTGGTTTAGTCAATATTATTTTTAAGAGAAACCATCACTGTTGTGCTTGCAAGCATTCAGGTCTGTGTGACGTAGGAAACCTCATGGGACTCCCTCTCAACCAGGTGGGTAGATGGCTCCAGGGACCCTGAGCCGCCCAGGTGTTCAAAAACGTGAAGAGAACTTGGTGAATCTTCTGCCTGCTCGTTTCACAGACCCCACCATCACTCCGGTTCTTCCTTCCCAACAAAGAACCACTTTATATTCTTGACGGTTGAAGTAAAGCTATTTATAAGATTTCTGTTGTGACCCTCATATGCTAATAGCTCTTTGGTATTGTTTTACTGTCTAAAGCCCCCTGGTGGACCATAGGCTGTACAAAAGGGTGAGTTTAGCTGCCTGCTAGCCAGTTTATCTTTATCTTCCATTTTCGATATTTTGCTTTTTGCTTGCTTGCATGGGGCTGCAGCCTAGGTATGCCAGTAAGTTTCACATCCATTTTGAATGAAATACAAAGTAAGATACAAACTAACCTTAACTACTAACACTGCTGTTTTATACACCAGGAGAACAGTCACAGACAGTAGATTTAGAAATGCATGAGTAACTAAGAGGGAGGACCCTTCCGAGACCCCTGCAGGGCATGCCGTGGACTTGGTGGAAGGCGCCTGCCACACACACATAACCCATGGGATAAGTTTAAACCTTAATACTGTTGTGTCTGAAGAGAACGTTAAGCAAGTGGTTTTTCGTGATTAAAATAATTTGCCACATCAGATTTTCTCAACTACTCAACATTTTTAAAGCAAGAAGTCTCCCTAGGTGTACTAGGCATTTTTTTTTAAGCTGATCTATTTCTTGTTTAGAATTAGTGCTTCCCTGTTCCCTGCTCCTGCGTTTCAGCAAACCTGCCCCCTGTGCTGGGAGGTGGGTCAGTGTCCAAGGCTGCCCTTTCAGAACCAATCCAGGCTGTCAGTTGCAAAAGCAAGCAGGGCGGACTCCAGCACGGCATCAAAATATTCATCAGAATATTGAGTGGAGAAAATCTAGGGCGCGGTATCTTAAATCTGTGCGTTTTACATTGTGGTTGGGAGTGGCTATTCCCAAGGAATTTATACACTAAAGAAGTTCCCACAGATGAGTGTGCAGGAGACACTCTTAAGTGTGCCCAAGATTTTAGAATACGATACTGAGTTGTAAGTATTCATCTGATCCCGTGCCAGATGCAACTACAACCCATGTTTAAATATAGTAAAAGATTTGAAGCGAGGAAACGAATTCATCGACATCAGAGTTGAATTTAGGTCAGTTGGAACCTCTTCTTAGAGCCTAAGGGAAGGTGAATTTAAAGCATAACGAGGGAGTTCCCACCATTCACCACGCTCACTGTGCCCGCCTCCTAGCCTTGCCCGATACTTTAGTCACTTCTGAGATTTCTGAGAAGCAATCATAATTCAGAGAATCTTAAAACTTCTAATGTTTCTGAAAGTATTCCCCCATCAGACTAGACTTCTGTTGTGTTAATATTTATTTATTATGTTTTAAGGCAGTGGTTGGTGAACTTTTTCTTAAAAAGCTTAAGAGTCAGTGTTTTAGACTTTGTGGGCCATACAGTCTGTTCCAGCCGCACAATTCGTTCATTGTAGCCTGGACACAGCCGAAGACAGTGCCAAATAGAATGGTCCGGGCTGTGTTCGTATGCGATCACACACATAGGCCTAGGGCCAGGGTCGGCCCACAGGCCATCCTGTGCCAACCTGGGGCTCGAATCGAGTTTTTATTAATTCTTCTGCATGATGACCTTATCTAAACTAAAGAACATCTCACCTATTTTTTAAAACTATTAATAGGGGAGAAATTTTTTAAAAGCAACTACATGTATAAATGTAACTAATCTTCTTTAGTGTTAAGCAGTTTGCATCAAAGCATTTCCAGTCCTGTGGCGTCAAACTGGCTCAGAGATGTCTGTGCTTGAAATTTAAGAGGAAAAGAGACAGGAATCTCCCCATCTCCCTCTCTCTGTTCTCCGCTCGCCTTCTGCACACATAGATAATGTTTCTTTCCGCTGAAAAGCCTCCAGGAGAACAGATGCACCCTCCGGTTCTCAGCGGAACCACAAGGTGTAAAATCTTGCATGTTAAACGCAGTGACGAGAGCCTGCTTCAAGGAACCAACATTTTATTAGAAGTGGCTGCTTTACGCATTTTTGAAGCTCGTCCAGTCTGTTAGTGATCATTTTTTAAGAGTGCCTTTTTTAAAGGTGTTTTTTCAGTGCCAATCAGAGTCCCTACTTTAATTTCTTTGGAGCCTGCTGCATTTCGTTGTGGACTGCTAAGGCTCTGCATGCGTGGAGAGTTTGGATTTCCTACCCTCCTTACGCTGCACGCAGGTTAGGGAGTTTGAGAGAGGGGCTGTCAGGTTTCGAGGTGCCGTCTGGTGTGGTAAGTGTGTCTGATGTGAACTGAGGAGGAGTTCACATGTAGCATTGCATAATCATTGATTAGCTCTCCTCTCCCTCTGTCTTCCCCAGAGGAGTCACACTGGCACTCCATCGTAACAGACCCCATGTTGAAATTTTTCGTGGGAGCCCAGCATTCTCTGAGGAGGATTTATATTGCTGCGATTTATGTAAAAAAAAACTTGTTTATTTATAAAGTATATCGTACTTAAGACATTTAAGGTTTAGACATTGAAAAATAATATTTGAAAATGGGAAGAACGAAGTTTTGTGGCCCAGTATCTGGGTTCCCAGGCAGGAAGGCTCTGTCAGGCCACAGAATTCAGACACGGCGGGCTTGGTCCAGCCGCGCAGCTCTCAGGACCATTTGGGTCTTTTGATGCTTGTCAGTGCCGGTGGCAGGGTAAGGAAGTAACCACCAAGCCGTCTTCATCAAGTCCAGCTGGTTTTTATTTTTATTCAGCCTGTCCTTCAGGCGTAGCCTCTCATTTACCCAGGATTAAAAAAAGAAAGTCACTAGATTCCTGATGCTGTCCAGGGTTTGGTTGGGTTTGGGTTTTGATCTCAGACACAGTAACTGTCTATTTAGAAGAGAACTTTTGTCATACCCTGAGACATTGAAGTCAACTCTTTTAATTATTTCTTTGAGTTAATTTAGGTGATAAGACCAACTCAAGCAAATGATTGATTTTTAAGCTTTAAGAACCATTTAAGGAATATATGCTGAAAATATCTCTTTTCAGCTGGATGGTTAGTATATCTGTCAGGGTGTTACTCAGTTTTATAGCAGAAGATACATTATAGATAATAGAAATAGGAAATTGTTGAATTACATAATAGACAATCCTCAAATTTAATTGGCCTAAAAAATGTCTCTTTTTGTGGAAGAAAAATGGTTATCCACTTCTCTCGAAGACATTTGTTTTCTGTGGGCAGCAGAAACTGATCTGGAAGATGAGAGAGGCCGTTGTCTGCGAAGTGTTTTCTAGACATACCCCTCCCTACTCCATCTGACCTCATATTTCTTTGAGAGGGCTTTATAAGCTGCACAGTCATTTCTGGGCCTTCATGGCAGCACTGGAAATTCTGGTAGTAACTAATCTATTTCTTGTAAATTGCTGGCCCAGTTACTTGGGTTCAATGAAGCGATCCTACTGACATAGAAGAACCTTAATGGGAGGATGAAGAGTTGTTCTGAGCACAAATCCTTAAGCCACAGATTTCCTCTGTATTTGCAAGCTGGGCTCACAAACACTTGGTCAGAAGCTGTCAGTCCTTTGGGTAAGTAGTGAGGTCAGCCAGGCAGCTCGGCCTTGATATGTCCCTGTGACATCTCCAGTGGGTCCTCGCTGATTCTAGGAGTTACACTTACATCTTTCGCTTTGTTGTATGCACTTTGATCCATGGGACAATTTTCTAACAATTCCCCAGCGGTACATTGAGAAAAGTGAACAGTGGTCCAGGATCAACAACAGGGGGGTATCACACTGCTTCAGTGAAATCTGCCATGAGGCCTGGCTTCCAGGTGGCCCAGTGTATCCAGTGAGGAGTAAGCAATGAATGTGGTTGTATCATAAGGGTGTATTTTAAGTCTCCAAAGTAATTTTGTCTCACTTACCTCTTTTAGGAAATGAATATTTTTGGAGCACAATGGTGTGTGTTAAATTGCAGACAACATGCTCTGTGTCATTCTTATTGGGCCTCTCTATCTTTTTTGTTTTGCAATCCAAATGAGATTTCTGGAAAATGGCAAGATCTCTCTTTCCCTATATTCCCCACAAGCCCTTGCAGCTCTCAGAGCAACAGGTAACTAATCAGAAAGCCACATTGGGCTGCCCTGTCTTATTTTTGACGTCCAGCATTGCAAGAATATACCTGCTGAAATCCACTGACTCATGAAACATTTCTCTGGCTGAGCATAACTGAGTAGGTGTAATGGAGCAGCTTTGCCTTACGCTTTTCCCATGGAGCCATTGTTCGCTATGAGTTTCTGAAGCAGGCCTACTTCATTTACCATAAATTACCATTGGACGTCTGATGGAGAGAAACCCCCTGGGCTTCTGCTGGCTTTCAGTGCTGTTGCTTACTACATCACTTCAGTACATTATGATGCAACTTCTTTTTGTTTGAGGCTGCCACAGGCTCTCAAAGTGGTGCTCATTTTCAACCAGAATGCTTGGGGAAATCCTGAAATTGCCTTTAATTTTAATAGTTGAATGGTCACAGGTCAAAGTCTTGCTGTCCCGATTTCTGTAACTGCAAGCTAGCGATAGGAAGAGTGCTCTCCAAGTCACTGGTACGAGGTTCCGAAACAAGGTCCCACGCAGCTTGCTTTAGGGAAGCATAACCTTGTGCCTGTAGAAGCTTCAGGAGCCATCCTGTGCTGTTTGTCCTTACAACCCAGAGGAGGACTGCTTTGCTTGTCTTCTGTGTCGTGGGATTCAGAAGTAAGTGCAGTTATGATGGAGTTTTTTTCAGAGATACCCTGGGCAAGTGTAGGTTCAGTTTGACTAGCCCTGAATGAGCCTCACATTTGCAGTTCCTTACGAGAACCAAAAACTCAGCAGCCCTTAGCTGGGTTTGTTAACATAACTCAACAAAAGTATTGAGTACCTGTATTCTAAGTACAGTATATAGGTTTAGCGATCATAGGTACTAGATCTTCAAGTATAATTCCAATTTAAGAAATTTAGGTCTGCATGCATCAAGTTTATGTTTCTAGCACAGGTACTATCATCGAAACCAGTTCAGGCAACTGATTTTGGTCTAGATGAATTTTTTCCTCCATTGACTTTTCCAGTGTATGTCATGAATTTTCCAGTTTAGGTATGTACCATTTATAAGACATAGTTGTAACAGATGTTTAAAATAACAACACCCTTTTCTTTTAAAGAATGACAGCAGAAATAATTATAACAAAGGAAACAGATACTCATTCTAGCAAATTTTGGAAATAAAAATAAGCAAAGAGGCTCATCCAGAGATAATAATTGTTAAAATTTTATCATGTAACCTTATTAGTGAAGATGTATTTTTAGTTACCACATGCCTTTTAATGGGTAATTGTGTCCCTGATTGATGACAAGGCAAAACAAATTTCTTTTAACTATTTGAAACAATGATTTGAAATACTGTTTCTTAGAATTTGTTGAAAATTCTAAAATTATCAGGTGTTGTTCCAAATCACTTCAGTGACATAATCATTTTCTATTTCATTGGAGATAATATAACTGTCAAACCGTATTTTATCCAACTGACATTGGATTTAAAATAAAGATTAGACCCCCCCCCATCTCATCCTAATAACCTACCCTCAGGTTCTGATTTCAATAGGGCAGATTAAAACTCAGTTTCATGCATACTTGCAGAGGTAAGTTCACTTCAGCATAGGCTATAAATCACAAAGCTGAAGTCTTCTCTAACTCTTAGGCACATTATTTTTATGCATGTTTTCGAATTCTAAATTTAACTGTATTATAAAATTGTACATTTTATGCGAGGTTTTTTGTCCCATAGCATAATGTCTCATAAAGGATGACATCTTAGAATTGAGAAAATATACTTGTCAATTTCATACCTTGGAGATTTTCCAAATGCATGTTTTTTCTAAACTCTTTTGGAAAAACCAATAAAATAAGAATTTTTAAAAGTTCTGTGTTATTCTAAGACGTATTTTAGAGGCAGTGGAATAGTAACACCAATCAACCAGTTTTGAAGTCAGCCAAATGTGGGTTCAAATTCTTGATCAGCCTTCTATTAACTACATGATTTGAAACAGGTTGAATAATCTCTGTATAATTTATAGGATGTATAAATGTAGAGCCTAAGATTCTACATTTCAAATTGGAGATAATGGCAGGACTTCATTTTATTGGAGATAACTGTGAGGACTACATAAAGTAACAAATGTTAAGTGACCTGCAAAGTTATTGGCATATAATGAGTATTTTTTTCCTAATCCTTCCTTTAAGAGCTTTCCGGGAACAACAACAACAACAACAAAACTATGCCATTTAAGTAATTTTGATGTCATTTTTAATGCTAGTACAGTTGTGGTAACCTCGTGATGAAACTAAGAACTAAATTTTCTACTTTAGCTCAGGAGTTATGCCAAGCCTAGAAAACATGTTTGAAAATGTTCTCATTTTTCTTGTGTAGACATTGTATGTAGACATGCACTTCTCCTCAATGCGAAGGACACCTTTAATTTTATAGCAGAGCATTTACACATTAACTTTGAAACCTTATGAAAATTTAGTTGATTTTTAAAAATTTCTTTCAGAAAAAGAAACAAAATTCCACCAAAACAAATGTGACCATTTTAACTAGAAAAAAAGTTTTAAGTTATACCTACCCTGATTACAGGTTCTTTGGTATGAAACTGCATAAAGCATTTCTTGTTTATAATTCATGCTCCTTTTTATTTCATCTCTATGATGAACTTAATATTTTTAAATCATTCCTGTTCATTCTACAAAATTGCGAATGGATATGTGTTTCCGCTACCAGAGTTTGAGTTCAGAATTCTCTAATTGTAGAAATTTCATCCATGATGGAGTCACTTGCGTATTTGTGAATGAATTCTGTGCTAGTGCAAAAATCCCATGTAGAGTTGGCAGTGGCATGCACATTTTGCAGTAATTCAGCGAACAGGTCTGCACAGTACAGATACTGCATGTCCGGAAGTAACATTGGCATCCGTGCATGCCTTGCATTTTTCCAGCCCAAGGGATCTTAGTATAGATATTGCATGTTTAAAAATTGAACACAGACTATAGCATGTTTCAATTTTTAAAAAGCCATTTATTTATCAAGTATGCATGTCCAAACTTAGGGACTCATAATGGTGCAAAATTTTGTACTGTAATATGACTCAAATTACCCTAAAATTTAATAAACCGTGGCATCTTTCCTTATAAGTTTTAAAATGAAGCAGCATCTGGATCTGGTTAGGAACATAGCCGTATGTCCTAAATGTAACTGTCAGCAAAGAAGGACTCAGTGGTTTGGGGCACCCTGCTCGTCACTGTCACTTGTGAATGTCATAGGAAGACTAAGCTGTAGCAAGTGTAGCAAGTCAGACAAATAATTTTTCAAACAATAATTTTAGTATAATGACAAAATGATAGTTTTTCTTCTGAAAGAGAGCATCTTCTCTCTGAAGAGATTATATCACCTTTGCAGAATACTTAGAAATAATTCTGCTGCAGGTGGTAAATACACACTTCTTCTTAAATTACTATTAGACTATATGTGTTATTCCATTGAGTCGCAGTCTGTGTAATTTATTACTGTTTTTTTAAAGGATGTTTTAATCCTGAGTGTTATTAAGAGTCTATTTTGAAAGCAAACTAGCTAGCATTCGTTGTAAAATAAAATTTTATTTACTGATGTAATATAAGATGATAGGTGAGACCTTACCCTGAGAAGATCAGAGGATATATTTGAAATCATGGGCCTCTGCATAGGGCTGTAACAAAGAGACTTTTCTTCTTTAAGCATAATAAGTATCCTAAGAAACTCCGGCTTCTATTTGGCTACAATCATCCTTCATCCACTTTTGGAGAACAAACGTTCTTGTATGATAGCACTACACAGTGCCTTACACATGTGCCAATTTGCATTGGATCATTCCGTTTGCTATTAAGGCAAGCTCAAAATTGTTTGTTAGTGCAGAAAGATATTCCTACAGCCACTTCTCTGGTACCCATCTACATCAGGTGCCACATTAAAAAAAAATGAAAGAGGCAGATTTTTACATTAAAAATGTAAATTGGGTGCGGTGTAGGGGTGCACGCCTGTAATCACAGCTGCCTGAGGGACTGCAGTGGGAAGATGGTGGGTTTGAAGCCAGCCTGGGCAACTCAGTGAGGCCCTGTCTCAGGGCAAAAGTGGGGAGGCTGGGGATGTAGTTCAGTGATAGAATAGCCCTGGGTTGGATCCTTAGTAATGTCAAAAACAGCAGACAGATTAGACAGACAGACAGGGAAAGACGGCAGGTAATAATAGTTTGCCGATGTGATCGTCCCATTTTAAATTTGTGTACAGTGCGCCTGATAAGTAGAACCAAGTCCCTTTTCAGCATCCAACTGTACCGATGTCCATCTGGGAATTCTTAGATGGAACCTGAGTGTCCCTTAAGTTCACTGTGGCATGGGAGGGGAGCAAGGCATTGTGAAAATCAGAGCCTCCACAGCATGTGAGGAGAGGGTAACATTGGACAGGCATTAACGGCGGTGTTCAGGGTAGCGAACAGTCTTGAGTCTATGAGGAAAGCAGTAGTTCTGTCCCTGGATACATTCAAAATTAAATAAATATGCATGCAGTTTCCCTAGTTTTTATCACATGGAATTACAGGCCCACCAAGTCAAAAAGAAACTTACTAGAATAGGTTTTTCTAAATCACTTTACCTTGATTTAATACGACAGAATTTGATTCTGCTGTTTTTGGAGCACATGATGTAAAACAAAATTTTAGAATTATTTTTTAAAAAATCACTGTAAGTAGGGTCATTTCTCCTGAATAGTCTTCTCCATGGTGTCACAGGAACTTCCTTTGCTATCAATCCAAAGGGGTTTTGTCTTGGCTTTTCATTTCAGAGGGATGGTAATAGCATTTTCCTCTATTTTGGTCACAATTTCACTATATAGTTATCGCCTGGTGTTCTCTTTTGTTTCTCTTTCAGAGTGAAAGAATTGAGAAAGGCCAAGGAACTTGAAGACACACAGCAGCATCCCTTAGCAATGTGACATTGCTTTTCAGACTGTTTTCATTTCTGTTTTTAGCAGAGACATGCAACAAAAACAACAGACGCGCACACGTACACAGACACACACACACACACACACACACACACACACACACACACAATCCCTCTGCAGTTTTGGGGAGAACAGCTGCAGGATTTTAACAGGAATGTTTTGGTCATTGCATTTGCACTTTCATGGACAACTTTTAATTTGATCAGCAAGACATCTTGGAACTCAATCTTCTGTTGGATCATAGGAAAACAAGACACCAGGAGGAATTGAAAGAGGCTTCTCTTCTTAGGAAGAAGCCATTTTCCTTCTCATATAGGGCTGTATTCAAACATCGTGTGGAACTGTACAAATATTTATACCAAAAATATAGATAAGAAAAGGTGGGGATACGCTAGCGACAAGAAGAATGCTGTACCTGCACCTGTGGTTATTTCCAAGAAGCTGAATCTGTGGGCTGGATTCTCAATGGAGGGCTTAGATCATACAAATCTTTATTGGGTCCGTGTGTTCTCATTTCTTCACTGGTTCTTATTTTACTTTTGTTCCTTTGTTTTAATCTCTACAGCACACTTAATGCAACTTTTAAAATCTGCAGGTTTTTAGTGTCTTGTGGAAATTTGCAGAGGGGCGGGTGTGTAGTAAACGGGTAATGCATGGGAGATAATGAAAAGCAGCTTACAGAGTTTAAATTTATTTTCATGTCCCCGCCACCACCCAAGAGCCTGTGAGGATAGTAATCATCTCGTCCCTTTTCTCATGTTCAGCACTTTAATTTTTTTGCCTTACTTTCATGTGCAATGAAAATTACTTAAGAATTGGTAAAGCATGTAGCCTTTTTTAGTAACCTTGGAAACTAGCAATTCCAAGGAATCATAAACCTTGCCTGGACATTTGCCACCTAAACGACCAGTGTGGTGCTGCGTTCTGGCCAGTAAATTCCATGTTTTTGGCTCTATCTCATCCAAACAGCAGTTTCTGTGTATATAGAAGGTAGAGACGAAAAGTGAGAAAATATTTGAAAGGGATTATATTAATTGCTAAATATTTTATTCACAAAGGTCAATAACATGGCAAGATAAAATTATTTGTATAGTTTTGTCTGAATGAGCGAGAAAAATGTGGATGTATTGTTTGTATATATTGTATATATTAAAACAAAGAGATATGTGCATGAAATCAAGAAAAAAGAAATGAACAAAAGCAAAGCATTAGTGGCTATGGTCTGTAAAATGAAACAAAAAAAACTTTATTTCACTATAAGAGTACTTTATTTTAAATGTTCTTTAGAAGAACATTTTGCTAAAGCATGATTAAACTGCAAAAAAAAAGAGCTACTGTATTTAGACTTAGGAACAAAGGCAGAGTAACATTACTTAAAAAAAGGATATGTTTACATTTAATTTTGGCTACCAGGAGTTTAGTTTATTTTATTTAAAAATTTTTTTGCCAATGGTGCCAAGTAATGTGAATGCTAATATTGCTTAAGAAAATTAAGTTACTTTTGCAAAACAGATAATCATAAGATGAATCCTTATATAGCTTAACACCATCCACTCACTCCAACGAAGAACACTTAGAATGATCAGAACCTGACAAAAGAAATAGTATGAAAAGTAGAAAAATGTCATGTTTTCATACCTCCTGCTGGAAATCAGAAACTGTAATTAAATTGTACAAAAAAACAAAGTGAAAAAGACAGTCTGGTCTTGTAGGGATGTCATGGTATATTACTATTTCCACATAATGAGGAGCCAAAGAAATATGATGCTTTTAAAAATTAAACTACCAATGTCAAATTGAAAGAATAAAGTTTGCATTTGCTGATGCCAGTTTAAAATCCCCAGGTTAGGTTTGCAGATCAGTTGGTGTGAAGCTGAGATGTTTTTACTTGGTTCTGGCTGCCAACTGTGAGTTAATACTCAAGGCTTGTTGTGAAGCCTAAAAATATTCACAAATAAGCTTTTAAACTGGTGTCTTTAGAAGGAAGGTCGATACAAAAAGATTGTGATAAAAACTGGGGTCAGTGCTCTTGGTGCCTTTTCTATAATTGTACTTGTTTTTTAATTACTTCCTTTCACTGCCAACCTCGAATTACTGTACAGTATATGTCTTTCTGCTTGTGATCAGCTTTGACAACAGTGACAGCCCCACAACTAGTAGCCACCTGTACATTTGTAAACTGACCTGACTCAATTTTGTTTTTAAATGTGTGGGTTATGTTGCAGCTGTTGCATTCCCCCCTCCCCCAGATGCCTATTATTTTACACAATTTGACCTGTAGGAGGACACTTGAGTAATTTACCAACACACAATTGCATTCATACTGGGAACAGAATGTGAAAGCCAGCTCTTTCAGAATATCCTATATTAATAATGAATTTGGACACATTTGTTCCATTTATTATGGTACACATAACCAATCTTTTGACCAGAGTAATGACCTCAGTGGATTTGCTTTAACCCTCACATTTATTTATTTATTTATTTAATGTTTCACATGCTACATTCTTAGCTGAGTAAGAAAATTCTGGATGATAAGAGACTTACATAGAATTAGGAGGTTCTTATGGAAGGGATAGGAGGTAGGTTCAAAACCTACCAGTATAACTGTGAATCCTAGGTGAGGTAAAAATGCACTTCCACTGAAACAAAGCATTTCTGACCGCTTTTTCTTGGTTGCAATTCTTAATTTCAAATATACGATGATAGGTAAGTGCAGCTTTCTTGGATAATCTGAATTCCCAAGTGCCAGGAGTAGGATTTCATTATAAAATTAATAGCTAACCTTATTCTGTCTCCTGAAGATTTAATTGCTATTCTTGTTACCCATTCAAAATCAGCTGTACTGTGTGAACAAAATAAAGACAATAACACGAACCCCTCTCTGGCTGCACGGTCGCTTATGGCAGTTCCACACAGTAGTTGGCGCCCAATGGGGGGTCCCTGAGACTTGCATGTAAAACTAGTCTAGATGTCTTCTTTTTTGTAAGTTTTATTTTTGTAATTGTGCATGTAAAGCATCATTGAACCAATGGATCTGTTGAAGAACTCAGCTGCTGGAAACCATGCAAAATGTTTTGAATTGCCCTTAAAATATGGAAAATGTTTTCTGAATGCTTTATATTCTTTCTGCTGTAAATTAAAAATGAAGAAAATTTCCCCATACTACGTGTGTTTTGCTTTATACTGAAATCCAAAGTGTTGAGCACATGTTTAAAACCCTCGGTAATTTAACTATTTCCTTCTGATTCAGATAACAATGTTTTGACACAGAATATTACATGTTTCAGGTATATTCACCAAAGAAAACATTTTAGAGCTGCTTTCTTAGAGGAAAGCTTTTCACCTATCTGTGCAAGCCTTTCAACATATGAGTCATTTGTCTTAAGTGCAGTTATTTGAAAGTTACAGATACTGATCTGAATCTACCTTTTCAGTTAAAATCCTGAAGCTGACTCCCATCAGCCTGCTTTTCTAAGTATTTTGCTATCTTTCTGCCAATCCCCTTCACTACAGACAGCCTTTTGTCTGAGACCACCCCCATCCATTTCAAACCCACCAAATCCTGCATGACTAATCTCACACCATCCCCAGTGGGTTCTACAGTCCACTGTGTTTAAATGACCTCTGACCTGCTCACCTGTGCCCACCCTGCACCTGGTGTTGGTCTGTGCACAGTGTCATGTGCCATCTTTGTTTCTGTTTTCATCCCTTGCCTAAAAAATTCTGTTTAGCTACTCAACTCGGACTTCTGTGGCTCTCTTGTTTGTTACAGTTAACATTTCTCATTTTATTTCCAGTTCGAAAAGACAGTTTGGTGTTTACTTTTCACTTGTCTAGGAGATGGCCAAGTGACCTTTACCCAGTGTGTGTTTGACTTGAGAGACTCTCTGAATAGGATAGTTCAGTAACAAGTGCTTTACAAAGTAACCCTATCCAGGACTAGTCTGTGTTAGGGGCTGCTGGACTACACAAATGGAGCAATTAGTCTAATGTCCAGGCTTCCTTTGCCAGATTGTAATACGATCTGTACAATGACAAATCCTTGTGTCACTAGTGAAAAGGTAAAAGGGAACCTGGCTCACCCCGAGTGTGATAAGTACCCCCAAAAGAATTTTCATTTCACAACTTTCTTGGAAAAACACGGTATTTCCCCAGGACCGTTAGGATAAGCTGGGCCACTAAGCATTAGCGCGTAGGCTCCCCCTAATATTATCAGGCGCACGGAAATGGTCCACTGGCCCCAAGTGACGTAAGAAGAAGGCCCCACCCCGCACCGTCCGGGTTGGAGCGCCTCGTCAGGCCCCGCCCACTTCCGGCGCGCCCTCGGGGCCGAGCGCGCCCCGCCCATTCCCGCCGGGCCCTGCCCAGTGACGTCACCGCGGCGCCACCTCCCCCGGCTAGGTTGTCGGCTGCAGAGCTCCTCAGGTCCTCGCCCGCCGTTGTCGCCGCCACCGTCAAAATGTGAGTGATGCGACGCGACACGGGATGGCCTGGAGCCCCGGAGGCAGCGCCCCGTGCTTTGGTACCTCGCCCGGACGGGTGGCGGCGCCCGCCAGCCGCTCAGTAGCGGGCCGCCGCCGCACGCGCATGCGCGAGGCGCCACGGGCCGGAAGGTGGACGCTGGCTGGCGTTCGGGCCGGGACCCGGGGACGTACCCCCGCGCTGCGAGGGCCTCGCGGCCGGGCGGAGGCTCCCCGGAGGAAGCGCCCCACCCGGCTGCCGGAGCTTCCCCGAAGTCCTTGTGGCGGCCCGCGGGTCCGGAAGTACAAGGAAGGGACTTGGCCGCACCCTGCGATCAGAGTGAACCTGACACTCCCCAGGGCCCAGGTGTCCACCGACCAACCCAGGGCACCTGTGCTTGGAAGATACCTTGGCCTCGGGCCGTGGCTCTCATCTGGAGCGGAGGCATTGTTACAGTGGCCCCAGAATCCCGGGTGACTTAAGGGGTAACATTCGGAGAGCGCTGTTGTTAAGAATAGCAAGTACTTAGTGTCCCCTTACAAGCTGCTCAGTACTCACCTACCGAGGAAGGTCCCGGTTTCCTAGAGGAACTAGGTGGGAACAACACTTGGAAGGTACTTGCTGAGGCTGCCGTGCCAGCAAATGGATGACAGTTCCTAAGATCTCACCACACCAGGAATTAGGACGGGCTGTACTGCAGCCGGCTGCATTAACTTCCTAAACCTCACATTACTCATCTATAAAGTGGGGGCAGTGGGGTGTTGCCCCTCAGAGGGTTATGAGAATTCAGTGAGAATGCATGTGAAGGGCTTAGCCTTAAGAGATGGCCCTAAATAGAATACTGTCTGCCAGACCCCAAGGAAAGCTATTGGATGTGCTGTATTCCTGGCCTCTGGTCATTGACAGAGTGTTAATTTAAAATCATCGTTGACTCAGTGAGTCAGTGACTGTTGTGTCAGCAAGGCACATACCAGGTACTGTCTTGGATACAGAGAAGAGAATTCTAAAACCCAGGAGCCTGTGTGAAGGGACACAAGACCTTTATCCTTGAAAAATCAAAGGGACACCAGCCAAGTCATGGGAGAAGTGAGGAGTTACGTCAGAGTGGCTATGAAAGATCTGCCCAGCAAACAATAAAACCTTCAATGAAGACTGTAAGAGAAGACAGGGAAGGAGCGTTCCTCTACCTGCATCTCCCATTCACACTACCTCTTCCCTGCATGCAAGTGTTCCTAACCCAGAATCTTTCTCCATACTGGAAAAAGGCCATGCTACAATTCTTCATAACTAGAAAACAGTTCTTGTTACAATATGATGTCTGTCTGCATTTGATGTTTAATATCTGCATTAAAACAAGTGAAAAAAAATTGGAACATAGAGTTTACCTATCCTGGGATCGGCTGCTTCAGTGATGCAAAGTAGATCTTTATGGTGGTCACTTTATCATGTGGGACAGTCTTGGAAATTATGGAAGAATTCTGACAAATGCTGCTAGGACCATTATTATTACAGGGCAGAGTTTTGGGAGGAAGGGTTTAGTTCTGATACATGAAATGATTAATACTAAAATTTAGAGTAATATCTTTGTTTTCAGAAGTACATTTGCAACCCTGATTTATTCACACTTGTGCCTTTACACATTTCAGGTCTGCCGGATCAAGTGCTGCCACTGGCAGCAACCGAAGACTTCAGCAGACACAAAATCAAGTAGAGGAGGTATTGCTCTAATATTCTAAAGTATTGCTCTAATATTCTTAAATAAACAGGTACACTCTGGAGATAAATCTGTTTAAAAAAAATCATAAATGTGTGAATGTAAACTTGGACAGTATTCATAAATGTAATAAAATCTGCCCCCTCCTGTTTTTAGAAGCTCTGATCTAAGCAAGAGTCAGAGTCCCATGGTTTCATGCTTATTTTCCTGCAATGAAATCGCATAACTAAAACACAAACAGAAACAGTCCCTAAGAACCACTTCATAAATAGGATAATAAAGTCTTAAGGATTAGGGCTAAAGGTTGTTCAAGCCAGAAGTGAGTCCTTCGGATGAGATGTTTTTCCAGAATGCTTTGTCCTGCAGCTTGACTCCCTAGTCCCCTGAGCTGAGCAACTCTGTGGAAAACATGGATCACCAAGGTTGCCCCGGGGTGTGCAGTCAGATGCTGGCAAACCTGTAGCCCAACAGATCTGTATTTGTAGAATTCTTGAGGACTTTTCCAACATGTTTTTTATGGAGTAAAATATACATAACATACAATTAACCGGTTTAAAGTGTACCATTTGGTGGTATTTAGTATATTCACCGTATTGTGCAACCATTACTTCAACTTGCAGAACTCTTTTCATCACTCCTGAATAGAACCGGTACCCATTTGGTAGCCACTCCCCATCCCCCCTTCCCTCATTTCCCATTCGCCTCTTACCTTCTGTCTGTTTTGATGGATTGCCTGTTCTGTGTATAGCATAAAAAAGAATCACACACACACACAAAAAATCACCATCTGTGGTCTCCAGTGTCAGGCTTCTTTCACTTAGCGTGTTTTCAACGCTTGTCCAAGTTGTAGCATGTTTCAGTACTTTGTTCTTTTTTATAGATTATAGGATAATGGATAATTTCAGCTCTTTCCACCTCTCAGTTGTTATGAATAATGCTATAAATGTTCCAGAGCAAGATTTTGTTGAGCCATGTTTTCATTTCCCTTCTGTATACCTAGGAGTACTGCTGGGTCATACAGTAGTCATATGGCTTGGCTAATTCTATGTTAGCTTTTTTGAGGAGCTGCCAAACTTTTCCACAGTGGCTGCCTTGTTTTTTGTTCCCATCAGCAAGGATAAAGCTGTTTCTTTACGTCTTCCTCAATATTTGTTTTCTAGGTTTCGGATTATAGCCATCTAGTGAGCATTGTGGTTATCTCATTGTGGTTTTTTTTTATTGTGTTAATGAAATGATTAGCAATGTTGAACAACTTTTCATGTGCTAACTGTCCATTTGTATATCTTTGTTGAAGGCCTTTGCCCATTTTTTAACTAGGTTGTCTTCGTGTTGCTAATTTATAAGATTTCTTTGTGTATTCTGGATAGCAACCCTTTATTGGATGTGATTTGCAGATATTTGCTTTCTGTGGACCCCTCTCCCTCTGTTTCTTTTTCCCTTCATTCTTTCCTTCTTTCCTTTTATGGTAATGGGGACTGAACCCAGGGCCTTCATATTGCGTTACATTCCCCACCCTTTTTTATTTTGAGACAGGGTCTTGTTAAATTGAGAAATTGCCCAGACTGGACTCAAACTGGCCATCCTCTTGTCTCAGACTTCAGAGGGCTGGGATTATAAGGCATATACCACTCTCAACTGGAACATTCTTTTTTTTTTGTCTTTTTGAGACAGGGTCTCGCTATGTAGTTCGGGCTGGCCTTGGGCCCACTTTGTAGCTCAGGCTGGTCCCAAACTTGCAAATGATTCTCCTGCCTCAGCCTCCAGAGTGCTGGGATTACAGGAGTCAGCCACCCTGCCCTGCTTGAAACATTCTTGATAATATACTTTGAGGCAAAATGTAAAAAAAGTAATTTATGAAGCCAAATTGTATTTTATTTATTATTATCAGGTTGTTTTTTAACAAGTGTTTTTTTTGTTTTTTGTTTTTTTTTTCTTTGAACTGGGAATCAAACTCAGGACCTCATGCTTGCCAGGCAGGCGCTGTGCTGCTTGAGCCGTATCCCCGGCTCCCCATCAGGTTGTTTTTTAATTGTTTTTATCAGGCGTTTTTTTTTTTCCTGATGTAATAAATGTTATTATTTTCCAAATTCATTTTATTTCAAGGAGAAAAAGAAAAGAAGAAAAAACTAAAACAGCATTTCAAAACACATCAATCAGGGGGCAACAATGGTACATACATTGGGCATTGTCATCCCCAGGTCATTCACCCAGAGCACAAGACATCTGCATATCGGGCATTTTTGTTTTTTGTTTTTTTGGGGTTTTTTCCCTCTTGCTTTTGGTATTAATCAAATCTAAGAATCCACAGCCAAGCTGAAGTTTTGAAGATTTATTTTTATTAACTACCTCTAAGTTTTATAGTTTTAGCTCTTAAATTTAAGTCATTGATTCATTTTGAGTTAATCTTTGTGATGAAGTGAGGTAGGAGTCATTCTTTTGCACATGGCTCTCTCCGTCCAGCACAGTTTGTTGGAAAGACTGACCCTTTCAGCCAGGCGTGGTGGCACACGCCTTTAATCTCAGCACTTGGGAGACTGAGGCAGGAAGATCATTGTGAGTCCCAGACCAGCCTGGGCTACAAAGTGAGTTCAAGGCCAGCCTGAACTGCATAATGAGACCCTGTCTCAAAAAATAGGGCCGGGGATTTAGCTCAGTGGCCTAAGCGCCTACCTACCTGGCAGGTATGAGGTTGTGAGTTTGATCCCTAGTACCAAAAAAAAAAAAAAAAGACTGACCCTTTCTTCTATTGTAAAGTCTTGCACCTTGTCAAAAATCTGTAGGCTTTATGGGCTAGAGTGTAGCTAAGTGGTAGAGTGGTTGCTAGAGCACAAAGCCTTGAGTTCTTCCCCAGCACCAAAAAACAAAAACAAAACAAAAACCACTAGCCATAGACGTGTGAGTTGATTTCTGCGCTTTCAGTTCTACACTTCTGGTCTCTATGTCTGTCCTTTTGCCACTACCAGTTTTGATTCCTGTAGCTTTGTAGTAAGATTTGAAATTGAGAAGTGTGAGTCCTGCAATCTATGTTCTGCCTTTTTGAGGTTCCCTGCAGTTACATATGAAAAAAGCCGATGGAATTAGGGTCACATTTGGAATTTCCTGAAGGGGAGGAAAAAGCCTTGGGGATCATTGTGTTGACAGCACAGCCAGCTTCCCCGGGGCTGAGTCTCCCAGCGTACGGCGCAGGGTGTCTTTCCACTTTTAACTAGGCTTTCTTTCAATGGTGTCTTGTGTTTTTCATCCTGAAAGTCTTTTACCTCCTTGGTTAAACGTATCCCTAAGTATTTTGTTCTTTTGGATGGTGTTGTAAAGGCAGTTGTTATCTTACATTCTTTTCAGGTTGTTTATTGCTAATGTACAGAAATGCAACTGATTCGTGTGATCTTAAAGCCTGAAGCTTTGCTGAGTTGTTCATTGTAATGATTTTTTTTTTTTCTTTTTGGGGATTCTTTGAGATCCAGAGTACATGGATATAAAGATACAGAAATAGATACAGAAATAGAATTTCCCACGACAGAGTGTAGTTGTCGTTTCCAGTTTGGATGCCCTTTTCTTTTTCTTGACTGATTGCTCTG